>JAZBGY010000004.1:190789-238811 GCA_037414755.1 Lydus trimaculatus
ATTAATTAAACATGATATTAATCACTTTTAACACTTGATTCGATTATTTTAAGTTTGTTTATAGTATAGTACTTAGTCGAGTAGTGAACTTAAATTAGGCCATCTTTGAACTCTAAATAAACGCAATAGAATGAGAATTAGTGTCTTTTTGTCAAACAAATAAAAGCTTTTCTTTCAGCAACTAAACCAAAATCTATATACAACTAATTCGGAAAGTTTTCTATTCGGTATCGTTAAACTTTATTGAAATAGTTGATTGTCTAAACGTATTGCTATTGTTGAAATCGTTTGGAAGTTTTCAATTGTGGCTGTTTTAACAAAATAAAACTATAGATCAACGACAATTCAACAATTGCCAAGTATATGGCACTTTGAAAATAGACGATTTTCTTAAACAATTTACAATATTTTGATAAAATTGATTCTAATTTTCAATGTGTTATAATCAAATTCATTTAGTTTCCGCATCTTCCAACAATAATGCAATTAAATTGCATCTAAAGTGTCATATTCTGCATGAGAAAGGTATATATTATGACAGTAAAATTCGACTAGCATCGTGTTAGACATGACATTAGAACACCGTTCTAATTGAGTAATGTAGAAATAAATGGAAGAGGCGAACATGTAAGATGCCGCTAGAAAGTCCATTATTTAATAATATTGAAATTCATTTACTAATAAGATTAGGGAAAATCTATTCTTTGTGACAAAATTTTCACTTATATTGTCGATTGAAAAACTTTAATAGTATATTTAGAGTTGAATTGTTTTCTATATTGATTTTCTTCAACTTTAAATTTAGAATAGTTATTTGCATCGTTTATACGATTGTTGTCAAGTGTATTAACATATTCCCTATTTGACAGCAATTAATTAAAAAGTTCTCACAAGGATTTCAGTGCAGCAGCTGACAAGAGAGAATAAGGGGAATGGAGAATAAAAGGGAATGGGGTGGAATAGAGCGCCATTGTTCATTGTTTGTTTTTATTCCATAATTAAATGTAAATAAAATAAGATTTACATTTCGGATCAATATAAGTAGAGATTACATCCAATTTGCAAGTAAATCATTTGCATAAAATCTGTTACCTTTCAATTAATAACACGACTAGTTATAGGTAAATGCTTCAATTAGAGATGATATTTGCTTCCAAACAGGATAGTAGGTATAAAAAACGCATAATTAATGATAATAAGTACAGGTTTTATGCGTAATTCTTATAATCAAAGCGATTTTAATTTGTTGTATTGTTTTGTTGAACAAAAAACGAGGTATATACTTTAAAGAAACCGAACTCTACTGTCGTAATTACAACTAAGTGTTTACTTTTTAATTAAACACCAAAGCATCTACTCAACAAAATGGTCGATTCCACAAAGACGTTAGGCTTAAAGGATTTCCGTTTTTAAAAAAAAATTTAAGAAATTACCACAAAGTACCTTCAATAAAATATTCACAGAATTTTATAGCATATTTCTTTTTTCTTTCGTTATTCAGTGGTAGATTGAAATGCAGTCAAGCTAAAAGTATTTTATGTGAAAACAGGAGTTGTAGTTCTCTTTTTAACAAACTCTTTCATGATACTAAACTGTAAGACGCCTTATTTTCTTATTTCTTCACTTCCTTTTTGTCTTCATGTGAAGTAGATGGGTGTCAGTATTGGATTTAAGAAGGGCGACGACTATACTATTACTTATATAAGAGTGTACAGCCAAAGGCGGTAATGTTATTCATTTTTATAAGGGCGCATATTCCCTGTTGCAACATTGGAATTCGTGTCGGTGTGTTCCTCTGGCGGTATAGTGGCTTCGTTAAGAGACTTCAATACAGAGTGTAGGATAGGTACGTGTTTCTCAATATTAAAAAGAAGGATGAATCGAAAAATTGTAAATTAACGTGAGATAAATAAGAAGGAAGAGAATTTGGTACCCTTGCCAATTTTTATCAGGGTAAAAAGGAATGATACGCATCCGTTCGCCCCTTGAGATCGTAACACGGATCGTAAATTTCTTGATGAATCGAGTAAATCCTCTATCGATTTCAAAAGAATCACAAATGATAGAGAGAATTTCTTTAAAGTAAGAAAAAAAACACAACTTTTAGAATAATTTTGGACGAATTGAAATTTTCCTTGTATTCAATTCATAATAAACACCGTCCTTTAATTAAATATATGTTTCTATCCCTTCTTGGTCATTAATTTGATCATAATACCGTAAATCCTCTTAAGTAATTGCTATAACCGTATCTGGAAGAGAATTTAAGCAGATTATTAGAAACAGAAAAAATATAGAATGAAATAATGAAAAAGAGAACGAGAGACCTACACAAGGAGTTACATAAGAATCGAAGAAACTTTTTCAGTGTAATAGAAGACGGGTGATGATTACTGCAAAAGGGGCAGTACAATCCGTTTACCAATCCAGCCTCTCCTATGTAGGTAGCAGTATCGAAGGAAAGTTGGAGTGTGTCGTATAGACGGAAAGTTTAGGTGATTGCTGTGGATTAAAGGAGTTAGTGAGTTAGTATCGCGGAATCAATTAGATGTGGTGTGGTAATAAGGGTGGTGCGTGGTCGAAGGTAAAGTGTGCACACGCACCCACCACTACCACCACCAACCAAACCACTTTCTCTATATAGACGCCGACAATACGATAAGAGGAGTGAATCATGAATGTATTACAACAGGACTGGCTTTGCTAGCTTATTCAAAAATTAATTTACAACCTTTGAAAATCTTTATTATGAATGAAAATTTATTTTTATGAACGTATGTTACAGGGATTTGTAATATACAGGTTTTTTTTATAAGTATGGATTTATGGTATTTAATGGGGGGTTTGTGTTTTTCTAATAACTAATCCGGCCCTGTTTGGCGTTTGTGTCGGCGTCACGCGTTCAAACTACATATCATTGGGCCCCACCCGTTACACAGATTTGGTATTGACAAACGCTATTGTTGGCTCCTATAAATCGTATTTTGGTCTGACGTTTTGCGTGCGTCGACACGGTCCAGCCGTTCCGGAACAAATGAGTAATGATAGTGCTGATTGCGATCGACCCTACGTCAGCTTATCACATTCAACAGCGTCGTGACGCTCCTCAATACCGCAGCCATTGTTGCAATTTAATTTTTTTTTATAATAGCCCAATGGAATTGTTAATTATAAAAATTAAATTAATGAATTATTATTTCCTACACGGCCATTGTGTTGAATACGAAGTTTTAAAAGAGAAAATCCGGATTATTACAATACATTAACGAAAAAATAATGGCAATAAAAGGGATGAATTCAACAGAATAACACCGACTATCATTATTTTTAAAACTAACACCCATTGTTGAGATTATTCCGTATTATGTATGGTACGATAATTTTTCAGCTTTTCTCTCTTATAACTCATTCTACTAGAATGAAATTATAGATCACACTGGTCACTGATAAGCTTTCTCTGATAGTTACATGCAACACGTAGCAAACTTTTCTAATTCATTGAACAAAAAAAAAAACACACACACACACATAAACTAAAAGGGAAAAAACCGGAACGACTACGCAAAAGAAGTCCACCAGTCAAGTTTGCACATATATGAGTTTTCTTTTAAAACAAAAACGAATGTAGCCGACAGACAAAAAATGCACGAACGTCTTTTGGGAAATGTTGTTGTAGCTACTGGTACCTACAATCGTAGAATTCTAACAAAAAAACTTGTTTTACAATAAAATTAAACTAAAAAAAATTTGCCGACTCTTGAAAGGAATCTGGAAAATTTGTCGAGTCGATTTGAAATAAACGAGCTCTTTGATTTATCTCTTCAATTCACTGATTGCTTATCGGATATATAGCTATTATAATTAAGTTATAGAGTTTTTCTTTGAGGAAGAATAAGGAATCGATATAAATTGCAAATCTCGACAGATTTGGCAACAAGGATAATTGGACAGAAATAGGATAAGTGTTCGATTAGGTGAACTAGTAACTAAATGGTACATCTGATAAAATCAATTTTCTACTGCAGAAAAATAGAATCGTAAAATTTGCCATTCCATTTATCTCTAAATAAATAACAAACAAAATTCATCGAATTATACACAGAAAAATGGGAGATTTTCGAGAATTTGTTGACACTTTTAGCTAGATTCATTAGAAATACATTCCATAAATAATTGTTTCAACAAGATAAAATTGTACGAATTTCATCCAAATACAATAAGAAAATGTTATATCTAGAGGAAAGATATAATGTTTTTTTTTCTACTGTGTATCCCAAACGCTCCAAAAACACTAAAAATAATATGAACCGTTTTAGCAGAACCAATAAAATTAAATGAAACTTCAATTTTCTGAAACGGGTGGTTTAAGGGATGAATGATCCCCAAAATCCTTCAGTCGATTGTAGGAGTGCCTGTCAAATTTTGACGACACATCAAGCTTAATGGGAACGTGATGTTGAATAACAGTTCAAGTTGTCGTTTATTGCAATGACAACGAAAAGACACACATCTCGATCTGTACACATATAGAAGAGAGTATTCCAATTATTATCATTACGAAATATGAAAATTTCACATTGAATGATTAATGATAATCGTATAGGTATAGAGTGATTTATAAATTCTTCAACAATTACCTGTAATAATTAATCAACAGTCATGTAAAGTCAGACAAGATTATAACGATATTAGTAAATAACTGTCGGTATAAACAACACTAGTTGTTCCACCACTAACGTGTGATTTATCCTGCGGTCGCGCTTATCTCCAATTGTAATTAGCACGTACAATATAAACGATCTGGGAAATGTGCAACGCAAATATTAACAATGACATTATTTGTTATTACAATTCAACTAAATCTCAACTTTTGTCTGTTACTCTAACTGTGAGTTTCGTACATGTACAGTTCAATAGGTTACAATAGGACTAAAATCTATAAAATTCTGTCAATCAAATTGTTAACTATACAAATGGTCATAAAACATAAATAAAGAATGCGCTGTCATTTAAGATTTCCAACATCTTCCTTGAGCAACCACCTGACAAGTGAGATCCACTAGGATCTCCTTGTCAAGCTTGAAGTTTGAGTGGATTTTACCTTTAACACGACTACAACTAAATAACAACTGTTCATTATTGTTATTACTGTTATTATAGAAATTGTTGCATGTCACATGCATACAATTTCAACTTATATACCTACATGAAACCATTTATCTGAATATGACATGTTCAGCATTACGTTTATACTTTCAACAAGAAATTAATCTCACCAGTTAGCTAATTGATTCTGTTCCAGTTTATACTACATTCTAGTTTCTCAGTTGTAGTGTGATATAATATACAGGATGTCCTACACAATTAAGATCCTCTATAAAATCAACAGTTTTTCAGGAAAAAAAATTGAAAGATTATCTGTTACATTTCAACAAATCTACCAATTTGTTAATAATTTCTATCAAACAATACAATTATTTTTTACGTGTATAGATGACACGCTGTATAGACACAAAGAGAATTTTGGGGATAGGAAACTCAGTATGTTAAGTTCCTTTGTATGGAATCAAATTCATATAAATCAAAGTCAGTTACAAATGTGCCACACAATTCAATTAAAATTCATTTAAAATCCTATTCAAAACTATCGGCTTTCTTGCGAAGTACTTTGAATTTCTTTCAGGTTTCACTCGTTTGTCTTTCTTTGTATAATTTCAATGATTTTCTACATTTGAACTCATCTAACTATACTTTTCTTCAAGCGTGAACAAAAATTGTTTGTGTTTTTATTCTGCCACATAATCTATGTATGTAGAAAACTTAATTTTGAAGCTTCTGTTGAAAACAGTAAAAAACAATTGGAACTGAAGCGATCGTATTAATGAAAAGTGCTTTATATTTACGTACTATGGATTTGGAAGAAGCCATAGTTGAGGTTTTAGCACAGCAATACTCCAATAAGTCACTATATCGATACTATCATTTCAATATCGGAAACGATACCACTAGCAACTGCATGAATTATTAATATAATCTACACCAATAATAAAGTTACATGTCAGCTAATTAAAATACCGTGAATATTGATAAGGCCGCTTGAAAATGCCGTGTTAGTTTTAAAGTGACGCCGTTTCTTTCATGTAAAATTAAAAATTAACCATTACAAGTTTATGTTGAAAGGCAACAAGAAAAACCGAATCATGTGGCAATACATGAATGAATAAATAAAATAATGCCGAGATAGCCTAGTGAATTTTTAATCATTAAAACAGAAACCTCTATGGTACTGAAGACTATATGTGATAAGGAGTTTTGGGTCCTGAAAATAGCTAACATCATCAATTATCCGGTATACCAGTTTCGATTGTATAAACAAAAGTTTCGTCTAGGGAATTGTCAGTCCCGAGGCAATCAGACGCGTCAAGGATGTACTGATGTAGCTTGTCCTTAGGGATAAGCAGGTGCCCGTTACTATTCTCTCAACGTTACCGTTAACTGCTTCCCTTCTGCAATAAATATACAAGATACAAAACAGGAACATCTACTATCAAAACCAATTGGCCTGTTGCTCTTATTGTACGCATACAAAACAAAACAAGATACTCTCTGATACGTGTGTCACACAACTTTATACAAGTGAAAACGGAACAATAATAATATACATAGAGAGGGTATACCAATGGTAATGGGAATAGTAACTTATGGGGACAACCTGTGAAGAGATAGTGTGCAAGTGAGTGAGGACACAAGGGAATTAGCTTTAACGAGCAGACGAACAATCGTCAATCAATATCGTCGCTGCCATACAGTCACTGACGTTGTTTTGGAAGTGCCGGAGGCGGCAGCGATTGTGATGACGATGGTGGTGGTGGTGGTGGTGGTGGTGGTGGTGGTAGTGGCGGCAACCGACTGCGTGTTCACAAATAATGTAATTATCCTCACGAAGACCGCTATCGCTGTTACTGTTGTAGCGTCACGCATTGTTGTGATCCTTTGTGCGTCAACACAGATATCTGATATTCCTTCTTCTCAAGGACAATTGGCAAAAAACCGAAGCTTAAGAGTACATTTAACATTATCAGATTTTCTTCGATTATATGGAATTTTATAATTTTTCTTCATTTTCAGCGCTTTTACAACAAATTTATTGCCTTTTATACACATCGGTTATATAGTAGTTGGAGTTATTTTACAGCCGTAATGTGTGTTGAATGTTGATTGGGTGTTGAACGAGTCTTTAGAGTATTTACGTTGAAAGAAGTTAAGAACTTGATCGTCAACAATCCAAAGAAAATAAACGATAAAACTTGAAATTTATATGGAATGTTGCCAAATGAATTCATTAAAACCGTTACTGTTGCAGTAAGCAGTTTACTTGTTAAATAAACAACAACAACAGACCATGAATAAAACTTTATATTGGAGGATAAGAATTAAAATTGATTATTGTTAATCGATTTGACTGAAAAGTCAAATGTTGTTGGTCTTTGAACTCTTTAAAATCATAATTAAAGAATAAGCATTAAGAAGCCTGTATAACGTTAAATTGGATAAAGAAACAGGGGGCATTTAAAATTTAGTCATCGTCTCTATTTAAAACAGATGCTCTGCATTCTACTTTGCTCCTCTTAAATATGTCTTTCTAATTTATGTATTTCGCAAATTATGCGCATATTCGCATTGTGATTATGTAGAAAATTGATATAAAAGAGAGATTAATGATCATTACGAGTGTTTAATAAAATATTTTGAAAATACAAACAATCCTAAGCGATTTTATTTAAAACATAGAAACGTATGTTTTTATTTTTGATATGTTGTGGTTTACACCACAGTAGATATTCGATTAACTAATGAGCTAGAGAATGTTAGTCACGTATTGCATGTGATGGTGTGTGGTTCAATGATTACATCACTTTTTGGAGGATTAATATTTATCTCTATGGTTTAGTTGGTATGACATATCGATAATTGTGGTGGATTATTGTTTGTTCATTATCGGTATTTGGTAAATTTAGACAGGATCTATTTTCTATACACACTCGAGCAGCGGTTATTGATTAATAAATATTCAAAATTGAGAATATGTAAATGTTATTAAAATAAATAAAGAAAACCAGAATAAAAAAAATTCATAATAAAAATACACCAACAGATGTTTACGAAAAGAAATTGAAAATAGAATGGGAATGAATGAAATATTCGGTTTGGCAAATGGCAGATATTGAGAATATTCGATTTAATAATTCTTAAATGATGAAATATTTCAGTGGTTTCAATACAGAGGCAATGTAATCCTAATTCTAATGACGTAATTAATTCCTATTTGAGATAAATGTGTTTGAGGAGCTCGTTAGTGAATTGTTGGTGGCATTTGTTGATTAAAAGCACTGACATACATCAGTTCTATTAAGTTTAAATACCAAAAGTTAACAGAAAAGTCATTGCGTACTTATTAATTTTATTGAATAAGTATGCAATTATACCGTGTTAGATAGACAAGAAAATTTGTGCAAGTTTTTATCAAACAGTGCTCGCCGATTGGTCAAGTGTAAACACACCATCAACGTATTCTCGCGAGTTTTAGGGTGAATTCTATTGATTCGTTAGATTAAATTAAAATATTGATAACGCCAAGACCAGAGTCGATCAGAAGGGCAACAGCAGGGGCGAGAAACATTTATAGCAATTATCCCTGGTGTAAATACGTTAACAAGAAGTGCGAGCTTACAATTAGTCACAGCATTCAAATCTCATCGATTTTGTTAAAATTTAGACAAACAAATACTGAAAACATTTGGATAGTTAAAATCTGATGTTTACTTTAATTTTGTGGATTACTGTTCTAAATAACAGGAAAAGGATTATATTTCACCGGTGCCAGTTTATGATTTCAACGGTTATAATCAAACAAGGTACGGATGTGCAACTTTTAAGAATTATTCTGTGAATTAAGTTACAATGAACTGTAGCGGGTAAAATCTTCAACTTTATAATCTTGCATCTCCTTTGAGATTTGTGAGGAATTCTACTTGTATAGATGAAAATTTTGTGAAACTTTTCGATTTACAGTTTCTGCAACACTAGCTTTATAATAATGTTCAAATAATCCTGTTTATCTAGAAAGAAGCTCTAGAAATTTTATTATAAGAGCTTTCTCAAATTTATTGGTGTCTATATTTCTGTGGAGAAGAAGTCTGTTCCCACATCAAAATTCGTAAACAACTGGAACGTATATAGTCAATATGCTCATCACTCATGTAGCTGTATAGCAATACTTCTTTGATTAATCATTTCATATTTTTTGATACTGTTGCTAGTGCTTCCTCTTTTTAATATTTGTGATTTTGGCAAGATGAATACGGTTTCGGGCACCATACTACAATCACCCTACCAAGACATCTGTAGAATCAATGACTAACTTTTGAGGTGGAATAGTTCTTCATACATATTTCAAAAAAAATCCTTTTATAAATTTTTTAAATTTATTGCTAAAGTTTATGTTGGAAAAGCCTACAGGATGTTGCATTTAAGATGAATCTTTCTTCACGTTGTCTAGAGGTTTTCATGGAATTCATTTAAAAATTATTGTCGCCGAAAGACCGATACAAACACAGATTTTGAATATTTTAAATAGAACTCATATTCCACGATCAAAGCTTAATTTGTTCATTAACTGATAATGAATATATCATGCTTTTAGTTGATTGCCCAGATTCATTTGATGATAGCAATAGCTGTATAGACTTCTTGTATACGTATTTATTATTCAGTTCAATCGGATTTAGAAAGATTTGTTGAATAAAATCTGTTGATATTTGAATAAAAGACTTCATATCCTTTCAAAAATAAAACGAATTTATTTATATTTCTAAAAACAGTTGGTGAATTTTAATATTCAACTAAAGCATGTCTTGTCAAAATCATTGACTACTGAAGTCGGTGAATGCGTTTCTTAGAATATGCATGATAAAGTCTGATGTATAATTGCCTTAATTTTAGCAAAGTTGTCTACGATATTCTGCCAAAAGGGATTTATGAAGAACAACAAATTTTAGGTAGAAAAGATTCAACTAAATCGTGTCAGAAGATTGTTACTATGTCAAAATTAGTTCATAATTGAAAGATTTTATTGGTAACGCAAAAGTATACTGAGACGAGTGATTCAGAAAGCAAAAGATTCTCTTTGATTGATGAATAATTTTTCGGAAGATACAAGCACGTTCCTCAATCTTTTCGCTTACCTAGAACTCTTTCTACTCTATCGGTACCAAATGCCAAATTTCCCAATAAAGGTATTCAGTGCCGTAGCGCCGGCTAGCAGATTTAAATTAGCGACTAATAGCTGGATTCTACTTCCTATATTAAATAGATCTTATCCCATCCACCTCCTATTCCTGTGCCACTAGTCTTCTTTATCGCTAATACATCTATAATCATCTCTTTGTCGCGTCAAAATCAGGTGGGTCTAGTCAATAAAATCCTAATCTGTCCACGTTTTGTATTGCAGTTAATGTTTTAAGATTTTTTGTATTGTGCATCGCTTGCTTTATAAGAAGTGCTTGTCATTTTTGAGATACTGCAATATTTTGTTGGAACAGAACAACACGAAATACAACACAATAATCACATCCACGCTTGCTTTAATTATATTTCTGTAGCTCTATGTATTATAGTTATTTGTGCACATATGTTCTTTACACAATTTATTATTGAATTGCTTAATGTAAGAACTAACAACAGAAAACACAATTCTTCTTCGTGAATGCCACTTGTATCTAATTCTGCTTGATGTATGAAAGAGGGTTAACCAGTTATCCCGTATTCTTCCACTTGCTCTTCTTTTTCAGTAACCATAACAATAACAATTGCAATAACAAAGAATACTTTCGTATGCAATTTTAAATGAATTTTAATTTTCAAATTCGTCAACGAATAATAATGACAGCAACAACAAATACGAATTGATTTTGAAATCATTCTATTTACAGAATGTTATTTGTATAAATGGTGACAATTGAAATTCCATAATATAACTAGAAAACAAGCTTACAGTATTATTTAGAAATACACACATATACATAGATAAACATATACATATATATTATAAAATCATGTAACGTACTACAAAATCCACAAAGAGATGGTGTAGGGTAGGGTATGAAACTGTTGCGCTCTCTCATCGTCAACGGCAGCGATTTTAACTGTATTTATTCTGTAAATACAAAGCTCTGGCTCGGGATAATTGCATTTGTAACGATCGTGCAATTAACGAATAAAATGATTCAGCAGAAAATCAGTGAAAAAGAGAAAGATAGGTATATATATATAGAGAGAGATAGAATACGGGATGGGGGTGACTTTTCCATCTTTAATATCTCTATTGGCAATTCGTAACAGCTCAATTTATTCACAAAGGATGAAATTACGAACCGGAATATAGCTAGTCGACATAGTGCTATATATACACAAAAAATATCGATCTTGATCTGAAAATAAAAGAATCAAATAGCCTAGGATATTTCAGCAGTAGTGCAGTTTGTTAGAGTTATGACAGTGGGCTCATTTTCAGTCGATAGTTGATTCCACTTGCTTAGTTGTTACTGCTACTTTAAATTGTAAAAATAAATTTATTCGAAAAACAAGAAATTGTTTGAAGTATTTCTATTACTACTAATTAATTGGCAAAGCAAACGGAAGAACAATTACCTTTTGAATGCATCCATTTCCACTTTTAGTTAGTGTCATTCATTTATTTGAAATTATCTAAAAGAACGAATTATATCATCAGTAAAAAGAGGTATTTTCAGTTTCTGTTCATTTCAAGTATTATTCAAAGAGTATAAGTGACTCTCCTATTATTAGATATTGCAGTCTACAGTCGTGACATTGGTTTTCCTTCCTTGGATGATAAATGATTACAAAAATTCATTTCAACATTTAAACTAAATGTGTGGTGTACATTGCTAGATTTTCCAATTCTACCGAAAAGTGTTATACTTTCATCAAACGAAACTAAATCGAATCATATCATAGAGGATAGCTAGAGAAATTGCAAGTGGAACAGGTCTCTATCTATCTTTTATACTTATTTCCTCTCTCACTGGAAACAGGGAATTATCTCAAGTACAACACGATGACACAATTTATATAAGTACTTGTCTCACATTAAAGCGTCGTGAGAACGGCAGTAGACGATATCAAGTGACATCGGGAACAGCGGGACGCACAAATCACGTCACGAACAAATGCTGGTAGAAATGCAGAGAGAATAGAAATGCGGGCTTTGCGCGGTGCGAACTTTGCGCCATGGAATACTAAAACTCGGTAAGAAATGTGTGCTTAGGACGGGAATAATTTCACAGGAGAAAAATGCGTCCCGTTTAAGCAGGATAGGGTGGTAAACTGACATAGGAAAGAAAGAATAAGACAGAAACATGGATGGTTGAGGGAGGAAAGAAAAAAGATCTCTTGTGTGTTCCAGAGGGATCATCTATCACTTTTTGTCGAGATTGTGCAGGACGAGGTTGTGGCCAGGATCATCGTCGGTACTGACACTTGGCAGTTAAATGTATGCCTGGGATTTGTCCCTATATGTACGGTCAGTTATATTAATCTAAATGAATGAATTATAGATTCGATCCAAAAGAACTGCAACTATATGTTGATTATCACAAACCGAAATTGATATGTAAAGTATTCTGACTTTACATACCCATATAATTACAATAGAAATGGTTTTATATTTGGACTACGTTATGTTTTCTGCATATGATCTTTTCTACGTTTTTCGAATTTATTACTTTCCATATTATACAAATTCTCTAGATCCGCTCTTTTACATTTTATTTTTCAACTGTATTTTTTTTTGTGTGGTGACTCTATTTGCATAGTAAAGTTGTAAAAAAAGGACAGGGTCGTAACAAGACGCATCTACTACACACACACACAAAGTGTTGTATGCATCATTGAATGACAAAAGAGAGTTCCTCTTTACAAAAGATTAAACTTTAAAAATTTCGTTATTTTTAATGTACAAAATTTATCCATCAAAAATGATATATCGATGGAAAAATTCTATATAAACGTATTCAAATTGTAAATTTATCGTAACTGTATGTCATAAATGCAGACCAACCATAACGGCAATGTTGCAAAATCCCCGTGTTCTATTTCCTGCAAAACAATTTCTGTTCCACTGTTACTGCTTTGCCTCGTTCTCTTTATATAAATGCGTCTGTATTTTAGTAAACGTGGTGGCTAACAATAAATTTGCTTTTATTTTTCAATATACGGCAATTGCCTGCATTGAGAGAACGTTCTGGTCTGGCATCTCTTCTTTATTGCGGAATTTATTTTCTGAATTAGATGCATTTTCATTGTTTTTACAAGAATTACAATTTTTTCTCCTTCAAACATTCAAGTATAAATTATAGTTATGTTACAAGTCGCCACATATGTTACACAGCTTTCTCTACGTTATTGCCCCGAAAATTGTTTAATAAAAATTGATAGTTAACGATATTAAAAGGATTCGGTACGTAGACGTATAGTCAGAAATTTGAATTATTCACAGTTTAGACAAAAAGTCGGATTATCTTTGTTTGTTTACTAAGGATTTGTCACTCTCAGCATGTTGGGGTAAATCAGACAAAGTTCTTTGGCAGTGTAACAAATCCGATACATAAGAACAATTTATCTCGCAACTTACGAATCTCTCATTTCGCGAAACACTAAACAAATCCAAATTGGAAATGTTTACTGAAAATAGATGGCAAAAGTTTTAGTTCTCAAATTAGATACGTACATCACCTACACAACCATTTTAGCAACAAGTAAATAGATATTTGAATTTTCATAGAAAGATTTCGTGAAAATTCTAAATCGACCTGCACATATCTATCGGCATATACATATTTTATGTCGACGATGATACGAGAAAATTGAAGTGTCGACCTAGTTACCGATTTCTATCAAAAAATATAAAAAAAAAGTGCAAAATAGATGATTTTATTCTGGTCAGCTCTACGTATTGTATAGAGTAGTAGGAACGGCAAACGCCAACTCTAGATTGTAATTTGAGGATCACAACACCTAAGGGATGAGAAGAGGGATACAGAAGATCACACTGGTTCACACTAGGCATCACTAGAATACTCAAACAGTGTCTGACAGTAACGACGACATAAATTCTCTCAAGGGACAGAGCAAGAGAGGAGCGGATTGCGTTCGTTGCTTCAAAATGCGTTAGAAAGTTTCCGTTTAAGCAAGGCATACGCCTTCTCGAATTTCATCTTCTACCCCTCGGCTTTTTTTTTTTTATTCATTGGTTTGTTATTCAAAGGGATCTTCTATTGACACCTCCATTATCAATCTGTTTATTAGTAGAAATCCAAGTTTTATTGTACACCGGAATGGGGAGAAAATCTTTTTATTGTTCTCTTAATGGATATCTATTGGTATATATGGAATAAAATTGTGTATAGAGGAAAATTGAGGCCAATTCATGGAAATATTCGAATGAAAATGTCGCTTCAAAGTTTTCCATAGACTAATCAATGTTGAAAGTATTGCTCTTTTGATCGTCGAACCGCAACTTTTATCATTATCCTTTCTGCCATTAGGAAAAGTTTTTTTTTGCAATTTTCAAGGAGGAGGCAGGGGAAATTGTCGTTTAGAACGACATCTATTTGTCGTCTACTACATTAGAAAACCAATATTACTTTTCTGTTGGGATTTTTTTTTTAATAAATTTGGACACATTCATAAAGAACGAGTATATAAATTCTTGAAAGTTGCATTTGAATCTTTCACACCATTGTTATAATAATAATATAGAAAGAGTAAAGTGTAAAATCGATCCGACCAAAAGTCTGCACAGTTCGCAAACTGCTGATTACATGGCGGAAGAATGGAAATGGATGAAAATGGTCCTAGTGGAAAAAGCGATTGTATGACTGATATAATGCTCACTGTAAAAGCGCAAATGCTTCGATATCGGTTTCGAATAAATCCACTGCTTTGAATCAATCCAGTATTTTTCATCGACTATTATGGGAAATTTGAAATCTCAAACAAATGAATTCATTCTAATTAACATTTTTTTTTTTTATTATTAAAGAAAATATATTGCGTGAGAACTATCACTAACACAATTATTAAAATGCAACAACTGTAATTTAACTTCCTGACAATATGTAAGTTGGTGTTTTAGTCGGTCACTCATCTATTTTCTAATACTTATTGCGTGGTCGACATATACTGTAATTCTTCCTTTTCTCAAAACGAATATTGTCACGTGAAAACTGTTAAACATTCAACAAGCACTATAAACTTTCGTGTCTGATTTGCGTGTAGTATGAAATACTATACAAACGTTGGACTTTATATTATTAAACTATAGTCAAAGTGTATATATTTATAAAAATGTAAAAATCGACTTTAAACCAACCACCTGTATGTATCGAGATAACATTAAAAAAAAACATTGTGCAGGATTTCAATAATAAATTATTGGTTTAAATCAACAGGGAATTAACGAGAAAATACGATAATAATTTATTTGACACAGCTGTCCAGTGTCCATTACCAATTAACCTTTGAATAACTTTATAACGGATAATTTGATTCCGTTTAAACACCAACGGTTAGATCAATCGAATACCAAAATGTGTTACTGGCATTATACCTTGCAGCAGCAACAAGAACCAGCATTATGAAAATGAGATATGAATTATGAGCCTTTAATGTCAAACACTGCAATATTTAGCCTGCACTTTGTACATAATTTAAACAATAAACCTCATAAAATCCCATTTGCTTCAAATAGACTATCAGCAGTATAAAATCAATTGTAAGTGAGTTTGTGTTTTTTCTATATTAATTTTTAGATATTTGTCATAAAGCTGTAGAGTCTTTTGATCAGTACCATCGTTACCGCCATCACCATTAGAGACCCTCTTTCCGTTATAAAGTCAGAAGAATCATTAATTTTGTACAAAGAATGTCATCCGCACATTCGAGAATGAACTGTGTCGTTTCCATAATTAATTTGTGCCCAAAATTATGGTCTCCTACATCACCGCCCTCAAACAATAAGAATTCTCAACTAAACTTCTTGAAAAGTCTTCAAGTATTTCCCAACGTTGTTAACCGCCATCGCGTCATAGAAGATTGACGATGAAATCTACTTTATCCATTTTAGCGTTCTCCTTTCAGTTTACATGTTACTTTACATACTTTATAGTATTCTGGGCTATTGCTATTTGTTATATAATGGGTATTGTTTTGAAATAATTTAACTTTTGTTTCGTTATATTTGGTGTATGAAAAGTTGAAACGAGTTTTTGTCAGTCGCTACCACATGTCAGTAACATAGCTAGATTTCAAACAGCCATAATAGAAGTTATATAATAAAAATTTCAGAGACTGTAATAATAACAAATCTTTTCTTATATTTTTCTTCCCCACACAATTCCAATGGATTATACGAAAACCATAAATTAGATATATTCCGATTTTGGGCTTGTAGAATTTCCAAGTTTTGTCGTTAATACCCTAAAGAGCTTATTAGTTTTAGAATTAAGAAGAATTTAAATGAAAAGCTAAATGTTGTTGCCGTTTACTGCTTTTGCCACCATTACCACCACCATCATCACAACTACTACTACCACCTGTCGCCCTTGGGAACGAGCAGCCATTAGCTGCTGATGAATGACCGGGAAACGAAGCCAATTTCATTGCGCTGTTGCGTTTCAATCTATCCGCTCTGTCCATTTGTCCAATGTCTACGTATTCGTGGTCGACTACCCTCATCTACTACAACCCTCAGTTTGAACAGATGATGTTGATAATGGTAGTGGTAGTTATACTACAATACATACATAAAATACAAAGCTCGTTTCAAATATAATCAGAATAATTTCCTTCGAAATTAACGATCTTCATTTGTATAATCACTATAGCACGGATTTAATTTATAATTTATTCAAAAATTCATATCGGTGATGGAATAAATTCTATTCTTTGTCTTTTTTTTCTTTCTCTCATTACTACTGTGTCATAATGAAAGCTCTTATACTGGAAAAATTATAGTTTAGGTGATGAAACGTTAGAATTGGCTCGGTGCCACATAGTCTTGGGAAAATACAGAATAACAGTAATGACTTTATGCAGCTTCTTTAATGCTAATCTACATACAGACTGGGGATTGTATTTCAAGTGTTTAAATATGGAAGAGAAACAAACAGAGAACAGACAGTCTATACTATATTGAAAGAAATATGTTTCAGTAAACACTTAAATTTGTTTTCTGTTTTAAAGCAAAAGCTCTGCTGTATATCTACGTTAAGCTGAACAAAACAAGTGAAGGAATGTATTTACATTTGTCAGTATTACGTTAATTGCGAATTAATAAAGAAGAAAAGCCGGACAAAATTTTTATGAACAAATCCATTTGAAATAACCGATATGAGGGCTACAGCATGTACAGAAGAATAACCGTTTTTGACCTCTTATAGATAAACAGGGATCAACGCAATATTTTCTTGTATTTCTCCGATTTATTTCTCTTTTATATGATAACACCAGATACAGTTGAGACCGACCGGAATGTGGCTCTGCTGTGCAGACCTGCAAATACGGTTTGTGGGCGCCTGCATTTAGCTATTTTTTTGGGAATTTGAAAATTGGAGAAGCTTGTTTTCTGCGCACCAACTGACATATCGGCAGGAAAAATACAGTTTTATATTTCTATTTTGGTTTTCATTGAAAATCCTTCTTCCCGCGCAAGTAGCGCCTGGCACCTCCACCAAATTTTTCACGCGAAAATATCCCGGCGCATCCACCAAAAAGTGGAATATGATCAGCATCACATAACTACTCTTATCATTTACTAGAAAGTAAAAGTCTTGCATTTCCTTTGATGATCATAATCGCATATAGTTTTGACTAGACATGGGCACAAGCTCATGCCTAAATCTGTGTACTTTAAACTTTGGGGAAAAAATCGGTGTGATTTGAAGAAATGGCAAAAATACAAAATGGTTCGTTAAGTACGCTTTTTTCAGAACCATTCAAAGTCTTTTACTTTTAAATTTAGGGTAAGCAGTGACGTTTTTCTCTCCAAAATTGTCTCTTGAAACAATATTCTACAAATTACAGTTGACGCACTATTTAGAAAATTCATGCCATTTGTGAGCAACGTATATGTTTCTTTATTTTCAAATTAAAAATTCTTGTAATGTCATCGTAATGTCATGACATTTTTATATTTTTATATATTATCCTCCATGGATTTAATTATAATGTTAAAATGTAGTTGATTATATGCGTTTGTCTGATTAAAAGGTAGAATTATTTCAATAAATCAGCGGTATTTCAGTGTTTCTCTTGTTCTTTAGAAGGACTGTAAATTAACCAATAAATACCAAAACGAGAATTACTTTCAAATATTATTGAATTTAAATTTGGAACATTGGCTTATTGTTGGTTTCTATTTATATTCACTGAATTTATCCCTAGATAGCGATCATTAGATAAAACCACCAATTCCAACAAATCCAACTTATAGTAAAATCTCCAACTGCATGCATTGTTGTTCGAAATTTTATTTTTGTTTTATAAATGTTTAATCTAAAGATCAATAATTAATAAAAGCACAACTAGTTGTTTGAATTGTGGAAAACAAGTTATCTTTTCTATCTATATTTAATGCATTTTTGGCTTTGTACATTGATTGTAGGTCTTTTATTTGTTAATATTAAAAATAACAATAATACTTTCATTTACCAAACTTTCGACAAACAAGAGTTGTTATAGAGTTAATAATTGAGATTGTTGCTTACACAGTTATGAGTTGAATAAAATCAACAAGCTTCCATTATAGAAATAATAATGGACAATAGGACAAAACTAAAGGTAAATTGATATTTTATTCATTAAAAGTCTTATAATCGAATATTTAACATGGTGAGATTTCCGCTGAATTCGATCAATTTTTCAAAACAAACACAGCCACAACTCTAATACGGCTCTTAAATTATAGAAAAATCAACATTCATAGAAGAATGCAGTATTAAATCATTCAACAATACAATCTTTTTATGTTTACAAAAGGAATTTCTAGTGAATATCCATTATAATAATTAGATCTTTTATAGATCTATTTTTATCCATAATTTTCTTCTATCCGGAAAAAATCTGGATATTTCAGGATAAGAAATCTGAGTTTATTGTACAGAAAAAATTAGATAAATGGAGCGTGCCTAACATCGAATGGTTCACTCTGCAAGTTTTCGCCTTTAATAATACCTTTCTATGACAGTTTTACGATATCATACATTATGATTATCATATTTTTGAGATTTTGAATATCGACTGTAACGGAGAATATGCATCAGGATCTCTTTTTCCACATTTTCTTTTCGATATTTCATCAACATTAGAAATATCAATGTAGTAGTTCAAAGTATCTATTAAACATTGATCTTTAAAAGTCTTGTGTAATGTTGGGTTATCAACCGCCACCAATCGCACGAATATTCAGTTTCTTAGTAAAGGATTTATAATGTGTCTATAATGGAGGTTTATGTGTATAAATACCTATATATACGTCTAGCGAAAGTGATTGCATATAGAAGTTTTCGTTTAACTTTGCCCTCAAAACACCCAACGCTTGTGTACCCAACTGTTGAACTTGACTACCGAACATTTACTGATATGAGGATCATAGAAGAATTTCGGTATATAGAAGAGGGGAAAGAATCAAGTTGATATAAGTTATAAAAGTTTATACCACGGCCAAGTTTACGGTTTTGTCAATTGTCCTTTATTTTATTCAAAAACTTTTTTTTATTAAATTTCTTCTGTAGGCCCTCTCGGTATATTTCAACCATTTTCTACAATTCCCATCTTCTTATACTTGCAATATCTATAAAGTTCTATACTCTCTGTTGTATAAGTGAAGTTGGACGTGGATTTATAATATCAGGACGGTCGTAGCAATATCAAAAAGAGACACGGAATCGAATTGATCTCTAAAATCGGATGATCATAAAATCCAACTAGATTTTGAACGATTCATTCCAATCCCGTACGAATCAATAATTTTAAATTTAATAACAATATACGTAGAAGTATTAATAAAAGATGAAAAATTCGTATTACAGATGAATTTCGAAAGTTAAATATTTCCAAAAAGTTCTTCAACTGGTTTTGTTTGAATTGGTCGGTCGAAGATTGTGCTTGAATTGACAACAACGACAACGATGGAGCATTCTAAATGTCGCCAGATGACACGTGAGTGTGAAAACATGGGGCCGAGAATGAATTGGAAAACCGTCCGATTGCGAAAACATGTCAGACTTATCGGATTATGACAAGAAAAGAAAAAAGAATTAAGTGAATAAAAAAAAAACACATGTAGTAGTAGTAGTATAAAGAGAAAGATTGATAGAAAAATGGTATGGTACTGGAAAAAAAAAATGTTCGTGTGCAACTTACTTGAACAAATAAGATAACTCGTTGATATTATGCTTCTTTGTTCCCTTTTAACAATATATACCTTATATAAGGAATATTTATATTTCATTAATTTGTTCTGCTCGGCGGTTCAGAATTATTTATGCAACATTTAAGTTGCTCGTTATATTGCCAGGAAGTCGTTCTATAATTTATATGACTGGTACGTTTAACTACGTACTAAAATGGATGATTTCGTGCGTCCAAGGGTTACATTTTGGCTCTTACACACGGATATTATAAATCTGAAGCGATTATAAATTATTGTATTGAATTATAATATTTTTGAAGTGATGTGGGAAAGAAGCTCAACTATCAAAGATGTACCATTATCTATTCAAAACGCAATAGAACCTCCTTGTTTTGGTGCTTTAGTTGTTCACGTATAGTAAACTTTCTGACCACATCACTGTACCTTGATTATCATGAAATGATAGGCTGTTATGCTGTAATCGTATTGTAATTACTTCCTGTTCGGCCTAGTATTATTAAAAATTGACTTGCTTATGACTATGAAATGGACGTATAAAAAGATATAGTCGAAAAATTCCACTTCCACTGTTGAATTCTATTAATATAATGTATGCTCGTCATTTTCTCGATTGCATGCAAGTTCCCCGAACGTGTATCCATAATTTAAAAACTACATACAGCTAGAACAGTTTTATTATTTTACATACAATAAAATCATATTTTGTGTACATGCAATTCTTTATTATAGTTTTACGTGGAGCACAACTATTACAACTGTTGATCAAAAAAAAAACAACAATTTTGATTGACCATAACAAATTGTTTAAAAATGGAAAACAATATTATTTTATTTATTTACAGAATTAGTGTTGTTTTGTTCAATTTGGACATTATCATGAAAATCTGACAGTAGAATTAATACGTACATAATCTGTATGTCAAATACTGATAGCTGAAGGCAGATAAGAAACATTACTTTGATATATACTGTAGAAGACTTCTATAATTAGTTATTTTACAATCAAGACGGTGATGAATACATTCTGAATATATCGTATTTGTCACTTTAACAACACTAATCTAACATTAATCACTAAATTGGAAGGGTCCTGCTTGCAATTGTCTTTACATTGATTATAAAACAAAGCAACTTGCTGACGCAACAATACTAATTGCACCGTTTAGAAATTGCAAATTAATTTATCTTCTACTTAACAACGATCACATTCTTGTTAAGTATTTTGACGATGATGAATAAAATGTGTAATTAAACCTCTAACCCCATTAATGATTATTTATTGGAAATTAATGTAAGAGAAGATTTGGTTGGTTCAGTGTTCGCTATATTTAAATTGCTGGTGATTTTTTAAACTAGATTAAGTTTTTGGACATGCGATTAAGCAACAATTGGGTGAAGGTTGAACAGTGGAAAAAAATTTCGGTACATTTCAACACAACTCTGGATTTAATCTAATCAAATGACCGTTCGTCGAGTAATTAAAATTTGACATTGAAAAATTGTTAATGTTCACACACACACATATATACATATATGAGTTTCGTTATCACACATGAAATCTATTAATTCACCTACTCTCATCATCGCCAGTTGTATTACTGGTATTACTATTATAGAGGATTATGTTGGAAACATATAAATCAAGTAATCGTGATAAATGATGTATTAAATGCCGTAGTAAGATGGAACTCACCTTCTTCTTCTTCTTCTTCTTCGTCTTCTTCGATATCGAGCAAGTGGTGACAGTTCGTTTTAATCAACTAACCGCCAATGATCGCATCAGTCACTGTCGCTCGTCCGATTGGCTAAAAGATCTAATCCTTATCAGTCGTTCGCTTCATTGGACAGGTCAGCTAAGGTCTACTATCCAGTTAGATTAAGGCGCTTGTTCATAAATCAGATTGCCGTTCGAAATGGTAACTGGCAAGTTTAATGTGGTTTAAGAAGGGGCCAGTTTTATATGTATAATATACTTATACCATCATAATAAACGTACAAATTTATTTGAAAAGAGTTAAAGCTTGTCGTTTTTAATGATATTCAAATATTGTTAGAGTTTCTAAATTGAGCTGAAGTACGCGGTATTACAACATTGGAAACTTTTGAAGATGTAGAAAACTTTAAACTATTCAAGCTGAATCTAGTATTTTCAAACGAAGTAGAATACTATTTGTTATTATTGCAAGTAGGGTGATTGTTAGAAATACTCCAACATACTTGGTATTGTTGTATAAGATATATGTGAATCTTTATCTATTAGAAATCTGGCGACATCAATATGCAGAGAGTTCTTGTTATACGGATTGGTGAGATGCTTTCAAACTGTCATCGATGCCGGTTTACTTTTTATACGTAGTAGATATAGGTACTATGTTTGTGTGTCTGTATGGAGAAGTGATTGACAACCACTTAACCAGTATGCGAGAAATAACATACATATGCCGTTCCATGTGGAACTCACAACCCTATTTCTATCTTCCATTTCGACGCATGAATATTTGCTGACCCTTTTCCCCAATAGTATAAAGTGTCGACGGATGTACATGTACACCTGCGTTTTCTTCGAAAAATTTATAACATTGATTATTTGTTGAATCACATACACAGAGAGAGATAAACCATGAAAGCGTGATTAATGGTAATAAACAGAAAATGGAGAAAAATGTTTTGGGAATAGTAGTAATATTCCCATTATTTGTAAAAGAGTAAATATTGATTTCTGTTTCGTCCTATTTCCTGAAAACTGTACATTCAGGTAATCTAAAAGTAATCTATACGAACTCATCCACTCGTTTCATTTTGGTGTATAACTTTGAGATTCTAACAAATGACTACTAAAATGCAAGATTTTCAGTTCATGATATGTGTTGATGGTGACGATGAGTCAGTTGTCAAGTTCGATTCAGTTGCCGATAAATTTTCATTTCTAGTTTTTCGTATATAACTGAATGAAAACTATAAATGTACAGTAATTTTATTGAAAATCGAACTGAATTTGAATTGACAGATTTTCATGCAACAGTTACCCTTCTAACCCAGATGTTGAAAGGTAATTTTCTTCTTTGTCGTTATTTTAAAAATATCTCTAATATGCTTCGTCCATATTAACTGGGAGGTAGAGAAACTATCGATTAGTCGCAACAACATCACTTACATAATGTTGGTTTTATCATAACTAAAGATTCGTTACTTTATTTATGTGGTCCTGCTGTATTTTGTTACCGTGTTTTACAGGTAAGAATTATTTAAAAATCCTTTCATCAAGACACAAACAAAAATAGAGCATAAAAGATAGACTAATGATAAGTATCGTAGGCCAAAAAAACTGCTGACTTTAGTGCTCTAGCTTACGTAAGTCCACAAGTATGCAATAACAATGTGTATGGAAAACTCTACATGAGAATACATATCTTTCAGGTTTGCAGAGTAGAACAATGTGTTTTTTTTGTGTGTGTGTGTAGGTTCTTAGAATGCGACCATAACGAGCATATCGGACGTTTTTTTTTTTATCACTAACATAAAATACTCATCTATTCTTACTGAACCTTACAATCTAGTGATCACAACGATCCTTACCCCATTAAAATGACAATAGACACAAAAAAGACCTATAAAATGGCTTATCACGCGATATTCTGCGGTACTTACAGTAATCACCTAGTTAGTCGATCCTAAAGATTATAATAACTGTCAATCTATCGTAGTTTTATCGTATGGAATAATAGAAGCTTTTTTATGTATAATTAGGTTACTTCTATGTTGAAGAAGATTATAACAAATTATTCAACATATATTCAATCAATATCGTTTAGAAGTAAATCAGGAAATTCAATCAAATAAAGTATTCATAACATTTACAGTAACACTTCAATGTAATAAAAACGTTATTGTCACCATACTATAATTATAGCATACGATTTCTTAAATATTTTATTAGAGGAACTATTATAGTCGTAATAATAACACTTTGTGATTTGGAATAATCTAATTATTATGAAAATAAATTAATTAAATGCGTGGACCATAGAGATTGGAGAGATAAGCCTTTAATCAAATAAATAACATACAAAGGTAATCCAAATTTCCTGCTTAATGCTCCTATTTCGTTTTCTACACATAGGCTGAACTGAACACACATCTATCACAATATCACTAGTCGATAAAAAAATCCCTGTTCTATGTACTTTAATCATATTAAGGGTCTTCTAGATAACTGTTTCGTTTTTGCTTACAGTCACTTTTTCAGCTCATCTTATTTCGACGTGATCAGTTTTCCGTATCTCCGTTGCTTCCCTTTTTTTCTCCTCCCTTCTCTCACTCCTTATTTTGTTGAAAATAAATAAATAAACCAAGAAAATTTACGTTACACAAAGCTTAGTGGAATTGCTCGAACATCAAGCCAACGTTGAAATTGTGTTGGAGTGATACAATTCTATAGACGACTAGTTGTGGATGGTTTCTATTCACATATACATACATATATAGTTATACTACATATAGTATATATAAAATCTAGTTGAATTCCTTTCCTCAACTATCTTGTTAAAATGTCTTTATCGAGTTTTGAGAGTGCAACAGTCGTGTCTATTTGAAAACAAACTTCTCTCTAGATACATAAAACGGCGCCTGCCTATATTCGTTGCCGTCGCCCTGGTCGATTTTCTTGTTGTTGTTGTTGTTGTTGTTGTTGTAGCTGTTTATTTCAGGAAATGAAAGTCGTGAGAGAGTGTTTGTTTTGTTATGTTTGTTGCTTCGATGAAGTTTCTTGGCTGTCCTGCTGACGATAGAAAAGTCGAACGAATGAGCTTTTTGCCTTGACAATCTGATTATAATGATTTATATTGCAAACTTTCATACAGACTTGTTTTCGTTTTTTTTTGCTTCTCTTTGTCATTTTCTGGCAGAATGCTATAAATTGTGCTGTTCAGCAAAATGCATAGTTATATCTAGGTTTTTGATTCTATTTAAAATAAGTACGAGTTTGTTTTTTGTTTAAAGTACAGCGTAAAGATGTAGTCTCGTTTACTTTCTCGCTTTGACCTATTCGTTTAGTTTTCTAAAAGCACCGAATAAAGTGTACGCGTGAAAGTTTCTCATCCATCAGAGCGCTTCATTCTAAAGCAAACTCATTACTTTACTGCTAAGCCAACGAACTGATTCTGCAATTCGTTATGTATACGAACGAAAACGCTACTGTGATGCATCAAGGGTTTTGCATTTTCTTTAGAAATTGAGAAGAGGAAATCTTTAGTAATACTGTAGGGTCTGTACGTTTGTGTCTCTCTGTGTGAGTGCGTATTAAGAGAGGGACCTCTCAATTCCGACTATCGCCACGTTATCCAGTAGCTTTAGTTCTTATTGCATAGAGATAAATGAAGACGATCTAGAGACGTGGATGGGATCCGAAGCTGCCTTTTACCAAAATCCCCCATTAAACATGACTTACTCTTATTAGTTCTGTTCATTTACATTTTCTCCCGTAAACGATGATGCCAGTGCTTACTATTACTGCATTTGTGAATACAGCTGCCAGCTAATTGCTTTTTCGATATGACTTTTGTGGAAGTTCTTCTGATGTGATGCCAACGTTATCGATAAATAACAGCATTCATTTGAATAAAAGGAATCAACAATGAAAAAAAAACCAACGAGAATCAATAGTAATTTTCATATTTGGGAAGTTTCCGTAAAAATACGAAAATTTCTCAAATATCGAATTATTTGAGTTGATTAAAATGAAACTTGAAAACGTAAACAGATTATATGTGGAATAAGCGTTGTCGATTTCATTTCCAACAAGCGGCAATGTTTCATCAGGGCACTATAAATTATAGGCGACAGTGAGGGTAAAAGCGAGTTGAATTTTACTGTTACTGTTGATGCTGAGGGGGTTGGTTGGTTGGTTGGTAATGTTTCGTTGTGCCATATACTGTGACTGGTAACTCAGTTATGAGATATGTATGTGGCAGACAAGCATTGCTACTCATCTTGTTAGACTTGTGCTCCCCGACTGAATAAAATTTTTGTTGTCACAGACAGAAATATTCGTTCAATAATAATGTGCATCAGTTTCATGTTGATTTATCTATAGTTTAATCGAAAATTAATTAAAATAAATGAAGCAAATACAAAAAAAAAAAAACTATATATAATAATCGTAAATGAATCGTATAGAGATGATCGACAGGGATATACAGAGATAGTAATTTATCATAGTTTAATTTATGGACTTCGCTTCAGGAAGGAAAAGCAATGAAAAATCATTTTTGATACGCAAAAGGGGAAAAGATAGATTTTCATATTTTTATTTCATTCAATTCAAATAACTGCATAAATGGAGCTCCAGTTTTACTGGCAACGGGTAAATAGTAATAGTGCATTTCTTAGAATGCATAATTTAATAGCATCATTACTTGATTGGAGTTTGTAATATCTCAATAGTTGGTTTATCATGGCGTGCAATCTTAAATAGGTAGAATAGAAATAGAAATTCAATGTTGCTTCACAAACAATTTTACTTAGATGATGATATTGCAGTGTAATGCAATTTCATTATTCAACGTGAACATGGACAATTATTAAAAATGTTCATATTTTCATTGACAAACGTAATGCCGTCAATAATCCTCAATATATTTGGGATTGTTCGTATTCCAATCATAGAACTAATTTATGGTGTGAGTCTCTATGGACAGGATGATAAGCAATAAAAACGGAATCGAAAAAAGTAATTTTCCGTGGTAAGAAATAAGCGTTCATTTTCAGTAATTCTTCTTGTTGGCGTTGTAGTCTATTTTGTAGATTGCAATCATCGCATTGGTGGCAATAAGAGGGTGGTTGGTGGTAGTCTGGTAGTAGCGGCAATGGTGGTGGTGGTAGTTGGCAGCGACTGGTTGCTCTCTGCTTTGCTCGCGAAGATGGCTCTAATAAAACCAAGACGTGATGTTCATGCAAGACCCACGGCGAATTCTAAATGGCAACAGGTTTTCTCTCCACATAGATATTTACCAACAACTTCGGGGCTAATATTGAATTTTGACTTTTACTATTGCCTTTACTGCGCTTCAACTTTTATACAGACAGAATTCGAGATTCACAACAGCAACTATCTAACAATAGAATATAAAAAGGGACGTATATTCGATCGTTTTGTCAAAAAAGAGATGGCTGCTGTATTGTAAAATGTACGAAAAAGAAGACGATGATAGTAGCAAGAAGACGACGTCAGGGTTCTCTATCATTGTTCATTGAATTCGTTCGGTTGAGGGTAGATGATAGTGGTGGTGGTGGTGGTGGTGGTGGTGGTGATGGCAAATAAGGGTGACAAAACGAAGCGAATTTAAATGCACGTCGGTGTAGATTCTACATTTGAATGTTCGGCAGGTGTTTCTTCTTTTATAAAGTGTTATTTTGAAGCTAAATCATGGAAATAAAATCTTCTCAAGCTTGTACACAGACAGAACACGGTGAGAAAAAGAAACTTTTAACGACTGTAATGAAAAGAAAACACTCTAACCTGTTATGCAAATAATAAAAAAGATAAAAAGAAAATTCTCTCCTTGTACTTTATCCAGAGTTATAAGCTAATTTTGATGAGCCTCAACGATTCAAATAATTGCAATTGATTGGAAATATTTTGCATAATTACCACAATACCTAAATTAACTTTTGATTGATAAGATTTTCTATTATTGAACACAATGGTCGAAACATGAAAACTAATCTGTCATATAAAATAGATGCAAATTATTGAATAACTATAAAGGGAATTATTTGCATAAAGCAACCATAACTAGAAATTACTAAAATTATGGAATTTCAACTATTCCATCCTCGGGCAACACGTTCTTTTCTACCAGTATTGTTTTGAAAATTAACTAACTAATTTTCCCTTCAGAGTACTGTATTCTTAACACGTCTAACTTGGTGCTTTTGTTGAGTCTTAAAGCGAATTAATATGAAAGAGAATAGGTAAATATAGGATGACAATAAGTCCCATTCCCATTTATACACTCCCACTTTTCTATTTTACATATATTTCCAGCTATTCACAGAAAATTAATAATTTTCTGTTGATATATTATTAGAATTTTTTACTTGCATTGTCAACGCCATAGTCATTTTCCATGAACCAGACAAATAAAAAGTTTACAAACTTTATTTGTAATTCATTTATTAAATTGTAATTTTAACGAGCTTTCAGTAATTTCATTGAATACAGAACTATAATCTAGTCAGAGATAAATAAATAGAATTGCATTGTTTATGTTTCTATTCAATTGCCTTTTGTGCTATTGGCTCTCTCAGTAATTAGACTTTCAGTAATAAATCGTGGTATTAAAGGTAATTACCTGTAATGTTTGTTTGGTTTAAATATGTTTAAATGCGACAAACTAATGTTTTGTGGTTGGACCATATCATGATCAGTTTAACAATCAACAATGATCTGTTGTAGCATTCTAAAATTTATTCACAGACAATAATAATGACAATAATAAAACAGTAATGGTGCCCCTTTTGTTAAATTATATATTTATTGGGGAACTTAAAGCACTTTGTAGATTCACCCGTTAACGTTGTCTCCTTATCTTCAACGAATTACTTTTTTCTTAGCAAGTTAGCAGTATGTGGGGGTTGGTTTTTTCCGTTTCTCGACTAATGGGAATTCGTGTCTATACCATTTTCATTTTACTAGAAACGTACGCAAACTGGTTTTTCTCTTGACGATTTCAATAGTTTTTACGATCCGTTAAATATTTAAATTTGAACAATCCAACGGAGAAGATATGCTGTCTATCACTAAGCATTTTCTCACACACTGTTGATCATGAAAAATTACTACAAAAGGATAGGTACTACAGTTTTTTTCTATAATTTAACGAATTGTCACCAACTCAAAATATTGCTTGTCATTACGTTAATTCTATTATAGACGTGATAGGAGTAAACTACATTTGATTGCCATATAAAATGTGGAAAATGTGCGACTATAAATGACGTTAAATCGTATGATTTTACGGATCGTGCTATTTGATTTTCAATTTAACCAGAAAGAACAATTAAATTTTCAAAGATTAAATTTTAGGATTTGTAAGCGTTTCTCTTCGTCGTCTGGGATTCAAACTTGGCTGCACATTTGTCTCCTACATTTACGGTAGATTATTACACAAAGATCGGACGTTTTTATTTGGAAGTTTTTGGTATACCAATAATACAGATTACTTTCCAAATTCATTGTTTATCTGAAGAATACTCCGTAAATTGACTGCTGGAGTATTTATAACTTGGCTTTATAATTAACTAACACCTGTGTGTCATCTCCAGTTACCAACATTGAAACTGTTTATTTTAAAATAAAATTTACGGCTAGTTTAGGCTAACATCAAAGAGTTGTGACTCAAAACTTCAAACAGATACGCGATTTGGACAAGTTTTTGCAATGTTGACTACACTCGGTGATGACAGACTTGACAGGTTTGAAAAGTTTGTACAAGTCGCTTGAAAATCACCTTGTTTTAGTATTATCAGAAAATTCCGTGTTTGTCGGTTGTGCTAAAGTAGAGATGCAATTACCTTCCTATCTACAGTGGAAAATGGTGGAGGCGCTATAAATGTCTTGTTCCGCATAAGTTTCATCTAAGACGTCACGAATATGAAGAGTTATGATAAAGTTTTTATTTTCCGGCAGAAGTCGACGAAATATCATGATTTCAAATTGTTTTTTTTTTGTTTTGTCTGTTAAATTTCAGTTCGTTTTCCATTGACGATTATAATTTTTGAGAAAATTTGCTGGTTGATCTTCTATGCATACCAATAAACCTTTGTAATTTCACTTTTATATTATAAAACATCAAATTTTTGATGACGGTATTACGAATCTCAATCTTCTTGTTGAAAACAAGCACCACCCATCTACTCAAACCAGAACAGGCGCCGACCAGAGCATCAAAAGCCAGACAAAGGCTCTACTTTCTTCGAAGATACACTTCAATATACTATATCTATATATATATGTAACAATATTTATATGCATACATACACAGAATCTTTTCATTTTCTAGTCATATATCACGCTCTGTTTGTTTGGATATTTGAATGAATTTAGATTATTTCAAGATGGATATTATGTTGACGTCCAGATTGTGTGTGTATACTTTAAGGTATATCTGTGTTTGTTGAAGAACGAATAATGGCATCTTTTCGCATAATGTACCGCGAGAAAATCTTAATGATTTATTGGCAACGTTCTTGTCAGTTTCCCAGTTGTTACTCATCACTTCACTGACAGCTTTGCGCTTTACAAAGATATAAAATCCCTTCTGTTTTAAATATTTGATGATTTCGTAGAGTGTTAATATAAGAGAAAGATATCGAAAGTAATCTTATTAGATAGTCTCATGTTTTATAATTTAACAGAGTTAAATATGGTAAATGAATTCCAAAAAAGAAATTTTGTTAAAGTCACCATAATTTCTTCACTAATTAATTTTGACTGCATACTTGGGGCTATTTTACATGTTATTATCATCCCGGTCTGTGCATTCATTAAACCCCCACACACATGTTTAAGTAGTAAACCACGTGAATAACGCTTTAATATATAAAGCAGGAGTGCAGGACATGTTGGTAGTCATTAATTCTCGAGAACCCGAAGGACATTAAGTCTAAATTAAGCTCTCAGGGCCACAATTAGCATAGTAGAACAGCAATCTTGCCATTACTGGTAGCGATTCATATTCAAGTATCGTTTCTAATATATATCTGCATCTGTTTTTACTGATCGTTAATAATAGCAATGGTGATGGCAGGTTGTTGGAAAGAGTATCTATACTACATGCAAAATACAGATTGTTCGATAACTCTTTGACATTAAAACATAAATTTCAGTTAATTATCATTGAAAGAGATTAATTAAATTAATTAAATGCGTGGTGGGTTTTGTGTTGATGATTGATCAACAATTTAGAGATAAACTTGATATTAATTAAAATCGTAATATTTGCTATATCGTGACCATGGGTTTCGTGTCAACACTTTAAAACATGTCAACGAAAAGTTCATTATTTGTTAGCACCACAATTATATACCTGCTTTATTAGAAGGTTCACACGATTCCATTTCATAAGAGAATTCTCACGAAACATTTTTTCATCGAAATTAAGACAAATTATCAACAATAAAGCTGATAAATAATACTTTCAATACAACAATTCTATTTAAATTAAAATTCGATTGATTTCGTATTTCACTAGTGATAATAGATTTTGTTTGTTAAATTTATAAGTTTTCTTTACCAAGTAAAACACGCACCATTGTATACGGTCAATGCTGTTGGTTGAAGGGTGCACGCACGGGTTTCTGAGCGTAAGCTGCCTCATTAACATGTAACATGAGATGCTTACAGACTAAAGGATTAACATTTTATGGTGGAAAAGCCCTGTTACACAAACTCGGTAATGTTGAAAAATATCAGATAAAGGGCAATTTTAGAACGACAAAACAAGAAGAAAAAAACTTGTTGAATTTAGTTTTATATAATAGTTTTCCTTTTGTTTTATATTTTAGTTTTGATTTTTATGGGATAGTTCCCATATGGTGGAATAAGTTTCCGTTTCCCGGAAAGAACATTATACATATATAACATAAGTATAGATAATGTATAATTGATAGGTATCCGATCATGATTATTGTAGAGCTACCTGATACAGGAAACGACATTTGTGGGTATTACCAGGTTTATATTGGTTGGTTAGACGGCACGAATGGTGGTTGAAATAAAATAACCACCTAGAATTATATGTAAGCCCATACGATATTCTCCAGTATCAATTACTTCGGTTAAATATTAATGATTTATACGTTGAAGTTTAAAACGTATGTTGCGTAGAAATTTTTAATTATATCCAAATCTAATTCATATTTTTGCTAAAAAATAGTTATGTTACAAAAAGTAATCATTAAGGTTATCTTATCGAAAATTTCCATATTCACTTATCTATTCAAATACGATAAAAACAAAATTAAATGGCATTTACATATAAACAACATGCAAAGATTACATTTAGTTGCGTTTTGAATGGTAGATTTTGGATTACCTGTCAAAGATATGTAATAAATGACCGGTAGGACGTTATTTAAATATTATAGACCTAAATATGTATAAATATTACACTATAAAAACAAAAAATTGTTGGAATGAAGAGTCCATAAAAAATACAATTTTACCGGCATCATTAAACGATAAAGTAAATCTAATGAATTTAGATGAGCGTCAAATTTATTAATAGTCCAATCGGAGAACGCAATTTGCAATAAATTCCTGAAAAAAATAATAACAAAGAAGATTCAACGGATCAATACAATGAACTGTTCCCTTGGAGAAAAAAACATAAAATTTTTTAGTATATTTTCATTTTACTTTCAAGAAGATAAACAGCTTCATAATTCATTTTTCAAAGTGCTAACGCAACCGTAGAAAATAATTAAATATTCATTAAAATAGTGATTACTGCAAATTTGGTTCATTTGCTGATTGGAAAGATCTATAGTTAAATGTGAATTAGTTGACAAGAAAATTACAGGATACGTTGATAGTATTTCCCAGAAGGAAGTTCAAAGTACTGAGTTCCCTGCAGTAGATTATATGTAATCAAAGGAGCAATAAAAGTCCAATGACATTCTGTTGAATATCCAAGAATCAGAAAAAACTTGCCCCTAAGATTTCCAAGAATCAACAGAGGCAATTTGTAAAATTTATGCTGCACTATTACGTAATTATCAGCAATTACCACTAGTTACTCCTGATAGCTAAATAAGCTGCAAAAGCTCCTTCGCCATTCAAACACCGTTTAGATGATTTCAACAATATTTAATTTACACCATTTGTAAATAAAAAAGATAATTAACAGCAACTATCTTTAAGTTGTTGCACTTTACTTGGTTTAGCTGATGTTGAATGAAAATAACAAAAGAGTGAAAAGTTTGATCTTTGGAGGTGTAATTTCGTAATTTGTAATATTTTAGTGAATATTTCATCTTCAAACATAGCAAATCTAATATGTTTGACACAATAGGTTGAGCTAAAGACTGTTGTGATAATATTCTGAGCAGAAACTGTATTTAGTTCAATTGAACTGGCTTAAAATCGAATTAAAGGCAACCTATAATTCTTCTTATAGTATTAAAGTTGTTTTTCAAAAAATAAAAACAACGTTAATGTTAACAAGCTTAACGAAAAGACGACACAAGCACAAAAAAAATGTACGTACTTTAGCTAACTGCCTTTCTTTTAAAGCAGAATTGTTAACTTATATAATGATAAAAGGAGAATAAAGCTCAAATAAAGGAAAAACAACAGAAGAAATACTAACAAAGAGAAAAACGTATTGTTGAATTCTAAACTTTATAAATTATGACAGTTTCAATAAACGTAAAATAACAATACGCTTATTCTATTAATTAAATTTGAACTTTAATAAATTACAAAACAATAAAGAAACGGTAGTAAGATAGTGGAAAAGCTGATTGTAAAGGTCAATATTGTTTTAATAGAGTGTAAGGATGAGCCATCGAAATATTCTATCGAAGAAACTCTACAGGTCCTTCAGAATGCAACAGCTGATGGAACAACTAATAGAGTTCTGGTATTAACTTTATTAGGTAAAAACAGTTGAAAATTACAATCAATATTATTGAAACATATTGTTGATTATCATTCGGTTTAATCAAATGTTTGATTGCTATTTTATCATTAGCAATAGATGTCAAAGCAAAACTCGTTAAAATCGTTTAACGAAAATGCTTGTTTATTTTTCCCCTTCATCTCGTTTATGTATTTCCCTTTTTTTTTTGGTTCGAGTGTAAATCAATTGTGGAGGCCGTCGGGCACGTCGTCATAACGTTGGCTTGGTACATTTCTTGTCGTTTATAGTCCGTGACAGTCCATTGGGATATCAATGTTTCCTATCGATCGTTGAACAAAACTGAAAGAGATTTGTAAGGAAACATAACGTTACACTTTGCTTTCTTTCATATATATATATTTTTTTGTCTTTTTTGAAATTGTAATAGGATGTTAGAATATATGTCGGTGTAAGTAGGCATGGGTAAAATGTAATGTGTGCGAGAACGATCGTATGTTATTACAGTATAATATGATACGTGGCACGTTTTCACGATCAACATTTTTATGTTTTTTTGACACCGTATATAAAACAAATATACGAGAATGACGAATGTAGACAATTGGCTGGAAGTAGACAGTTAAGATGGTGACGTAGGGATAATATCCACACTAGGGACTGTGTTTTATGATGGTCGGGTACCCTGGTTGCTGACGATTGCTGAATAAACTAGGCAACACTCGTCGCATTAAAACTACAGGAGTTTTTACGAATATGTTTTTAGGGGAGATTGTAGTAGTTTCAAATTTCAAGACATGTTGAATAGCTAGCTAGCTTGCCTATCTTCAACGAGACCATAAATATTTTTTTAAATTGTCTAGTGAAGGAAATCAAAATAAAGAATCTCAAGAATGTTTTATCGACGTCCATAATTCTGGACAGTTTAATATCAAGTTGGTGAGGTAGGAATGATTGTTGTGCCCTGTCTCATATTAATGACTGAACATTTTTCTACCGCAGCAATTTCCATGCAAATTAGCAAGTGAAGGGAGTATCCATAGGGATGATTCAACTGTTGTTCTCTACCACCAAGAGCGAATACATTTCGTTTGTAATAGCTAATATACTAAATAAGAATGTAGCCCTTTTTTATAATAAAACCATGAAGGGGTTCCACTCATAATTCATAATCATATTGAAGAGGTAAAACAGGAATATAGGTGATAGTATCAGTAATTGTATGCATTAACCGCATTCTTATCTCGATTACAATAAATTCAATAAATCGATGTAGTAATTTTTTTGGTTCTCTCAAATTGCATTTGTCACTATCAGTAATTTATCGACAAGACCTGATCTGAAACAATAAAATTTTCAAAGAAATCGATTCTTAGATATCCGACAAACACTTGCAATTAATAAATCAAATGAACTGCCGCCACCATTGCTATCGGCGGCGACCGATTTCCGGCTATGATCGAATAGAGAAAAGCACTCGTCCATATCCACACATGTATTAGGTTGTGGTAATGTATTAGTGGTCACAACCACTTGGTCTCCCACACAAAACCTGCTTTCTACATGTTTTCCTACTATATATATCCTATTGTTAGATCGATAGTAAATTTTCTCTCTTTTTAACGAAATGTTGTGTGTATGTGTGTGTGTGTGTGTGTGTTGCATAAAACCAACGTCAGCTACAACAAATTGCCACTAATGGACAAGGGTCAAGTGATCAACCCCTATAACGTTGCAACGAACCCCACAATTGAGAATATCTACTTGTTTTTAGATGTGTTCGTCGAAGCTGTATCACGCTACTTAGTCAGCACAATGGTGAAGGACTCTACTTTATTCTATACTGCCACCAATTCTACTTCTACTATACCATACATCTCAAGTGGTCTTTGTTGTAGATAACCAGCACCTCAGTATACTGTCTGATTCAAGTTGTTGTCTCTATTGTAAAACTGTACTAGATTATCTAATCATTACAAAAATAAAATCAATTTTATTAATTTCTAATTACAATGCATTGAAAGTAAAATATAAAATTTGAAGTATGATTGTTTTATGGTTGCTTGATATTTCCAGTAAGAGCACTTTTGGGAGTCTGTTAGAGTTGTTGAAAATTTCATAAAAACTTTTTGTGCGTGTTCGTAAAATTTATACAATCTCATGTGTTTCCATTTTGTGCTCTCCGTTTTATATCAATTCTAAACTACAAATAAATCAACTTTTTATTGTTTCAGCATTTTTCAAAAATTTCAAAATAATTTTTACTAATTGATTTCTTTATTATTCATTGTTCCACTTCCATGCCATTACTGAAAGATATTTGGAGCGTGTAGAAGTAACTCCTCTTTTTCGCCCCTTAGTGGTAAGAGTATGAAAAAAAAAGGAGAGATTAAGAGTTACAATTTCCAGGCATAGCTATAATATTGCATAACATTCAACAGGAACCAGAACGGGGGATGATAGCAGTAATATCATCGTTGCCTTCATATATTTTTCCAGTAATAACGCCAGTGTTCAGTAGTCGTTTATTGAGGTGTTTGCCACTGCGCACACTGAGTAGACAGCTTGAATAATACACTTATATACCCACTTGCCCCTTTTTTTAATACTATATTTTTCATATGGAATTATGGGCCACCGCCTGGGCAAAGTGGCGAATCATTTCCGGACGCGTGCTTGTATCAAGATTTCTCCACTTTTTCCTATCCCAAATCAATATATACTGTATGCCAGTGTATGTACATACATTCGTTCTTTCTTTCTTTCTCTTTATATAAGAAAAAACGAGCCAGATGACTTTTAAAATGTACACATATTCAACAACTACATTTTAAACAAGAAAAGTATTGTGTTACAAATATAGTTATGCGTTTTCTAATGATAACAACTTATAGTTCAACGATATATTACCGTCACATTAATTAGAATGAACTGTTTCTCTAATCGTAAATTGATTGATGTCGTCAAATGAAAGTTAACGAATCCCTAGATTTAGAAAGATATTTCAAGGGAGAAGATCGATTCGAATTGGATTGATTTCAGTTCAAATTAGTCACAATCGATTATCTGTTCTGATACTATTGAAAATGGATAAAGGCGTGTGTCCAAAATACTTGCCTACTTCCGCAATGTTCAAAAAGCTTTAAAAACCATTATAAGTCACATTTTTATCATATTTCCGATTAATCCTGTTTCACTATATTTGATTTGATCGAAAAAAAATGCAGTTGATTTTGATGTTTTTCAAATTTATTATTTTTCAACAGATTCCCTAATTTAGGCTATTAGCATGCTGATAGCGTGTATATGTCTACAGTTTAATTAAATTTTTCAAAGTCACAATCTATTTTGTTTTTGAGGTCGACCAGATAATCGCTGTCAGATGATGAATGGAAGAATGTTTAAATATCAACAAGCTAATTTATTTTATATGCTACGGTTGGAGTATTCCCCCCAAAAACAAAACCACATAAAATGCAATATAGCCGGTATTTTTATTACATAGTAGAGGAATAATAAAAGCTATACAAAAAAAAGAGAGTATCGAAAACAATAATGGTTTGGTTCCAACAACGTATATTGTTTTGGTTTGAGCTTAATTTGTAGGCAAGCTTGGAAACAGTGGCAGAGGGTTAGATGAATGTTCATTGTGGTAATGCGACATTTTCAGAAAGGTCGGTCAGCCTGCAATGCCAAGAATATATAGCAGAAGAGACAGCGGACGACAGGAAAACCAACGGCAAGGAAACCACGCCACTAATGAGGTGTGCTGACATTACATCCTCCTTTACACTACTACATACTCACAGTATTTCTAACTTGATGATTACTGCAACCATCTTTCAGGCATTTATTTAGAAGTATGTTGTTTTTTTTTCTCAAAATAACACAACTGATTACATAGTTTTAAAGATTTGGCGTAATGTGTACAACTTTCCAAGCTTTAAGATACTCCAGTAAAGTTTATTTCAACTATAGTCATTCTAATATATTTCCGTGCTTCCGTAATTAAAGAAGATTGCACGAGATTTTCGAATAATAACAATGGGAAAACTCCATTTAAGTCGCACTTTATAAAAATTCTACCAACTCCTAGATAGACTGTACAGAATCAAATGAAACTTACTCTATATATATTTGCAGTTTAATTTATTACAGTTCCGGATATGAAAGGTTAAAAGTTATAAAATAGATTTACTACAAGTGAATACATAGTATAAGATTATAGTTCACATCCGCATGTTAACCATCACCTACCCAAAAAACCAGAACTGAACTCTGACGTTCAGTCGACCGGCATATAAAGTAATTTAAACTTTTCAACAAGCTCGAAATTACATGGGAAGTACATAATTACTGTGGTTGCAATTAAACTGTGAAAGGAAAGTCATTAGGCCCTAGGGGGAGTATAAGAATAATAATATTGAAAGTTTATAAACTGCCAGCCCTTCCATATCATAATTGGTAAAATTCACTAGAAAACTCCTTTACATAGTGTTACCATTTTGTCGAATATAATCCAATACTGAGGTAATGCGGCTGTTATTTAAAGTTGGCTGGAATTTAAATAAATTATAGACAGAAAATGAAGTGTTATAATAAACAAATTTATGATACCAACGTATTTATGTTGATCGTTAATGTCAAAGAATTCGGCTTGCCATAAGATGATAATAAGCTTCTCACTGATATTAAACTGCAGATCTTATTTGAATGTGAAACAATACACATGAAAATTGCTTGTAATAAACAGGATATTAAAACTAGCTCTGCTGCAGTTCAATTGTAAAGATGCTATTATCATGAAACGTATATTTCTTTTATTTAACATTTTTACGTTGTTGTTAAGATGCAGCAATAAATCCAAGATAACTGTACAATTTTTATTGTAATCCTTTTTCTTTCTATTAGATACAATCTTTGGCTCCAATTGGAAAACTTTAACATTCACACACACACACACACACACACATACATGTGAGCATATAAGGTAAAAGCTCATCAAGCTTCACGCTATTGTTGAGTCCCTCTTGCATCCCTGAAATTTAATTTTCAAGAGCCTTGCCAAGTATGGATCGACACCACAAAGACCCCTCGATTCCAACTTAAACATTCTCTAGTATGTTGGGTACATACTATATTAAATTTGAGCATTAAAAGTATACATATACTACTTTCTAATAAACATACACCTATAGTAGTAGAATTTCTAAATTAACTTAAAATTATATTAAAATGTCAGTGTAGACAGAATGATAAAATTCATAATACGAATAATGATGTAATATACGTTGAATACGTTAAATATCAACAGGTATACGCTCATATAGTGTGGTTCTGCGTTTAATTTGCCGCCATGTAAAAGGAAAATGAACTTCCTTCATCCCTAAGTGCTGCAATTAGCCACGACATGAATTTCTACTTTATGTCGCGAGCTTATAAATAATGCCTGACATTTCCAAGAAATTTTCGTGTTGTATTTAGTTCAAAATGACAGAGCTTATTATCAACTTAGATTCATTTTGATATATAGTCGTTTTATATATCAAAAGTACAATATCTTGTTTCAATATTTTTTCAAAATATTTTACATTTCAAATATGTCATTTTGAAAATTATTAACTTTCTGTTGTTGTTTTTCGATTTGTTCTCAAACTTATTGTTGTTGCTACTTTAATGGAATACTTGTGGATGCGAATTCCTGCTCGAAATCAACATTAACGTGCATACTGTCCTTTTTGTTCCTTTACTCAATTCCAGTGGTGTATTCTGTGATAACAATAAAATAGTTGAAAGACGAATGGTGTACGTTGAGTTTCTACCAAAGCGTGCTACCCCATCATCGTTGTCGTCGTCAGAATAATAATACACAAAAGTATAGGAATGGATAAAAGTAAAATTGTCAACTAAAACATAACACTCTGACTGGCGCCACATAATCTATTGAGTTTCCAAAGACTGTATGACATTAATAATAAGGTTCTAACTGATAAATATAATAACTAATGGTTTTAGTATAGATATCGAAGTTTTGTGGAATAGTCCGGAAAAAACACAAAACTTTTTGGCAACAAGTACTCATAAAAGTACAAGTTTTATTAGCCTGTTTCGAATTGTGTATTCGTCTAGAGGGAATATAAATTGCTCTATTTCTGAAAATAGAATGTTTCGATATAAATTTGAAAAATGACATTGCTGAATTCGGCGATTCTCTTCTATATAACTAATGGCACAACCATTCATGATTAACATAAAAGAAAATTCACAAATATGCAATTTTGTAATAAACAAAAAAAACAACAACAATGGTATAACAAGCAAAATAGTAATATTCCAACGAATAACCTGAAAAGGGCTTGCTTTATTATGGAAACGGTCGGAAAAAGCAATTTGAGGCAATTCTAACAGACAATCGAACGTTACAGAGAAAGCATCAAAAAGAGGTAGATGAGAATGCTAGCTTTATTCCCTTTCTGAGACTCAACCAAAACAAATAACAGTTCTTCAGTGCAAATATAGTGAATATATCCGGGTACGATGACTGAAAATCCTATAGGCCATTACTGAATATATGACTGTGGTTTACTGTTTCATCTTAACCGAACAAAACAAAATAAAATAAGAGAATGAACCTTAGGTATAGAATATGAATTATAAAGTTACAGGCCAAGAACCTATGGGCGTGAATGAATCGATTAGATAATGAAAGTTCACAAACACAATAGGTTAATTTACAATGAATAAAAATGGTGTTATACACCTATAGAAGTGTGTGTAAATTCTTTAGCAAACATTCATTATTTATTTACGTACGATATAATAGATAAAGAAAGTTGAAATTTGTTATAGTTTACTGTCAAGCGTTATTCTATATGTATTGTCCATTAAATTAAACATAATCCATTTGTGACTATTAATCAATACAAATGGCCTATTTGAAATAATGCAATAAACTTTAGCATAAATAGAATAAATTACAAAATAAATAAAGGTTTGTAGGACTTTATGCTTTATCTACATATTGTGTAAATATTATTAATTATGACACTTCTAAAATGACTTGATAAGGGTAGCCACGAAGGGTTTAATTTAATAATTTTCAACAGGCCATATTTTTGACATTCAGCAAAGCTAATAGTTAGCTGTAAATGATTGTCAAGCTACTTGAACGATACAATAACAAACAGTAATCTTGATATTTTCCTTTAACGAATGCTGAGCCGACGTTCCTTTGAGTGGATGCTCAGATTCTTCTAAAATTAAGAGACACCTTGCTTTACTTTAGAGCTAGCTGTAGTAAATCTGAATTTTCGGAAACGTTTCTACTGATATGAACGAAAGCTCTAATTCAACTGTAGCTCTTTCTCGTTAAATAAATGAAAATTTTTAATCATGCCTCTACTTCCGCTCACCAGTCTTCTTATCATTAACGAATTTCAGTAATGTTTTAGATAAAGACGATAATATAACCGATATAAACTCTATCTCTTCTCTCCAGTTTGATATGGGATTAACATTCAGGAAGCCATTAGCTAAATGACGTGATGTATCTGGTGATTACCTCCACTCCCTGTATACGATGACTATATAGCATTACCTATATAGGTAACGGCCACATCATCATTGCCTTCTCTAAAAACACACCCATCCTACCTTACAACAACACCACCAAGCACCACTACTACTATTACTATTACTACCACCACGAACAACCGGAAAACTTGGAACAGATCAAGGTAGAGCGGAAATATCGACCATGATATCCTACTTATTAATCGGCCTTAACAGCCTTGTCAGTAGTTATAACATTTCCTATTCCACGTAAGTATATATTGATGATTAAAGATTAATGCAAATCTAACACGATATTGTTGCATATAAGATCTAACTCAATATTGATAATGGATTAAAATTACTGCTAATGTGGTTTTGATGGTTTTTGTTGTTTTATTAACTAAATGCAACCAGTTTTCTTTTTTGAAAACCTTTCAAACATTTATGATAATCATTAAATCTACGTTTATTATAATCATTTTGTTGTAAATATATAGATAAGACTAAACGTGTTCTTACTAAATGATGGTTTAAAGAGGATCAGGATTAAACAAGATGGGTAAGAGGGTAAGTTGACAGATTGCACACATTTTCGAGTACTTCCTGGGGCTCAGTTGATGCTACCAAAACCTATCTAACACGATCATGTCATTTGATACTACCATTAACTTCTAACAAACTAATTTGCTATAATACTTTAGTTAAATCGACAATATTAGACGACAAAGTTGTTTAAAAATTGTTCGATTTATTAAATGTATTCATCATTATGTGTTGTTTATCGATATGTCCAAATCGGAATTGTATTTTTACATTTAATCGAAACTAATATGAGAGAATTGGTATTTACAATTTGACAAAAAATTTCTATAAAAATAATAGAAACATTAGAAAACAAGGGTTGTTTATTCCATCACAACCATTTATTTCACTTTACTCATAACAACGTTTCTATCCGAGTTTATCGACATATTACATACTTATAGTAAACAATATTAACCTGTAAATTATTTGTTGTATTCTTTTTATATAAAAAGCCATATATGTGCAGTAAGTAAACATAATTTGCTAAACGAACAGTAAGTACGGCTTTCAATAATAACAACAACTACAACACCAACTGTATATGTTTGTTGGGGGGTAGTGTCACTAATCATTACTGTAATTACTTTGCACATGTACATATAGGATGTCCTTGTTGTATCAAAATTATGAGGGGGTTGATATATAACGATATTATTTTGATATTGTCAGGCGTGACGTATACAGATGTCTGTCTAGGTCAGCTGTTGATTTTCACCAGGTGCTACTGGTATTGTTCGAACAGCTGAATATTATTCTACCCTATCTTGACAATGCAACAAGTTTAGATTTCAGGGGTCGAAAACCTCTAAACAGAAGGTCTGTTCTAAAGTCTGCATGAAAAAATGTTTTTTTTTTTGCACAATCTATCAGGATTAATATTTTGTTTGTAGGTAGGAAATCAACAGTTTCATATTTGACAATTCTTTATGTTTACGAACATTTGTAGAGTTACTAGAAAAATCTGTTAAAACTAAAAATAACAAGGATGAGCTTTGAGGATTCTGACTGACAATGAGCAAAAGCATGTATTGCTGTACGCAGGAAGTAGAAGAAATGAGCAGATTTGTGAAATTGAGCTTCGGAAAACTGGTTGAATGAGCAAAATCGCTCAAATTTCATATAACTAATACCCTAGTAGTTTTGAAAGAGGTAGGCGAGTGAAACACTGAGTGAAGCACATGCACTTTCGTCTCACAATATTCGATCAAGTTAATCTAAACAACTATAGACACTTTGTTTGATTACAATATTAATGTTGTGTTTTAGAAACACAATTTCAAGTGATACGTTTTTAAATTCACAGTCTTTCTGTTCTGAAGTAGTCATATTAGCACCAAACATGACTGTTTCCATTTCTCTGCAAGTTTCCAGATTAAAAGTGGGATCATTTGTAAGTATTACTGTTTCGTTGAACAAACATGTATTAGTCTACATCTTCTTTTGGTTGATCCTGTTCTAGCAAACCTTCCAACACAACTGCAAGCCATACTCCACACTCATTATTGTTTAGACTCATTCTTTCACAAAACTAATCTTTTTGTTAAATAGCACCCTGATCCTGGTTCTCTTTATAAATGCTCTTAGGTACATGGATTTGACTGTCCCACATTACATAAATGAATATTCTCGATCTTTTATAGTTAGGTTGTGATTCTAAAGTTGTCTATTGTATCGAGTTTCCCACAAGGTTTCACTAGATGATTACCTAAGTGAGCTTTAAGAACTAATGTAGAAATAAACATTTGTCTCCTTTCCTACTTTCGGGGTGAACCTATAGTTATAATTAGTGAGCTACATGTTTAACTTGGAAACTAGGTAACTACCCTTGTTCTTTGAACCGAAAAATATCGAATTCACCTTGTAAATAATTTAGCAGATTAATTAATTAATTGAATCAGTAGACACCAGATCAAAAAAAAAGTCATTATTTTTCAATTCAACGAAAAATTTTCTCCTAATTAGAAGAATAATACAATAACAAGCTCTTATTGTATCGGTCTCATAAGCTCTTCCTCTTATTACAAATTACATTTGATGGTTTTCTATATTTAATACTGCTATAGGTTTTCAACACTTTTCTAAGGATTTACAATGAAAATTTTCAAAAACAGACTGAATTTAATTAAAATCGGTATAAACGAAGTGTAATAAATTATTCCACTATCTGGAAACGTTTAATGTAAATAGAAAAATCAAAGATTTTTAAAATGAAATAAATTTTTGATTAATTAAGAACTAAGTAAAAGTAGAACAAATATTTAAGAGAGAAAAAGACGGAAAAAAAACTTAATAAGATCAAAGAATTGTTTGAATAAAAATTATTAATTACTTTGTTTCTATTCAAATGGTGTACGACATCAAAGAAAGAAGGAAGAAATTAAATACCGTTTAAAGGTCATACCGCTATAGGACAACAGTTCCTTTACAAACTAATAATCTAATCGAAAGTTATTAATTAATAAAAAATTACAACAGGTAGAACGCCTACGGTTATCGATTTCCGTCATGCTATTATCGAGGAAAAATGTGTGTAAGGTTTCAAGATTATAATATACAACAAATATTTTCTTTTTTTTTCAAATACCTTATATTGTATTCTCTTTTCTAATGAAAATTCTAGTAATTGAAACTTTCATATTCAACAAGTGCTTGTAACTTAATGTTGTTATTAATCAAAAACTACATATATACTTACACACATCTATATGTAAATACCCAATGGAACTGTAAAGAGTTATGTTTTGAGTGAATAGCAACCACACTAAAAATTACAAACATTTTAACTGACGCATTTCAAATGAACTCAACGGAGACTCTTTGATCTTTGACTTTTTCACAGTCAACATCAAATGAAATTATGTGAATTTTGTACTGGTGCTATTGTGGTGTAAACACTAATGTATTCCCAATTGATGTATGCTATAGTACAGTTCAAAGCAACCACTTCTACTATTTAAAATGTAATGTTAACAACAACAAAAATAACAAACAAATAAAAATACGTTATCCTTTGAATACTCAAGGTACGGTTCATTTTGTTTTCTTCGAATTAAGGTTGAGATCGCCGAAAATTATCATTGTTTTCCTCAAACATACGACCCATTTTAATAAAACAGAATTTAAACGATGTAAAATCAGTCTTGTGTTCAACAAACTTTAAGCTAGTTTGAAACAACGTTGAGCTTCAGGGGAATAAGAACCGGGAGTAAAATATTTGTCTTATTTCATTTAAGGATATAAGATGAATGTAGGTTTATGTGAAACCAGCTGTATGAACGCTCAAAAAGTTCTTAATATATACAGGTTTTCATCTAGGAACATAGGTCAGTCTTGTGGGTGGGTAATTTTACAAAGATTCTACCAGCCATCTCTTTTCAACTCAGATGAAGGCTATAAAACTCTCCCAGTTCTTATAGGTTCTCCTATGTTCCTAGATGAACAGTCTTAACCTGTATACATATATGCCTTACCTGGTAGACATATTTAAAATAAATAAAAAATTTGTCACAATCTTTGCTACGTCCGACGCCAAGTGCTGAGTGGGAAGGCGACATCACCCATTCTTTTCAACTCCTAGTGGGGCTTATCCATATTTTGTGTTTATATTTTAAGTACTACATGTGTAGACTTTGTGGCATAAACAAATAAGTAAAATGGCCTTTCGAGTTTCTTTAACCCTGTACTCAATAAGGAGACTTTAAATTACGATTAACTAATATTTAAGTTTATAGTAATCATATGACCAATAAGAATGGTATAAGTTTCGTATATGGTACCTATAAGGTTAATTAAATAATTCAAATTTAATATAGAAGTTATTTATTCTAATATTGCTTTTGAACCTTCAGACAGCTTATTGTTGTTGTCATGAACCTGTTTGTACAAAAGATTGTTCTAATAACTGCTGTTATATTTGCCGTACATGTTGCTGATTTTGTGATTATTGTAATATTTGTCATAATTATTGTGATACACCAACAATAAAGCCAATATAACAACAACAAGAGTTTGTAGAGTGAACAACATCAATAACAATAAATCCAACAACAGCAACAACCATTACTGTTAAGCGAACAATAGTAACAACCATTACACCGGTTACTGTTCAACCAATAACAGTTTCAAATATTTCAATAAATAATACCGTCAATACGATAAATCATGTAAACTTGCTAGTTAACCTGAATTTGAATTATGTTAATCATATTAACAATATAATGAATACCGTATACAAAACGTTACACGATCCGGAAAAACTGTAGAAAAGATCATTTTAGTACCAGTTCCTAAGAAAGTCTCAGTTCCACCAAATAGGCCTCGATGCTGTATAATTTTTACAACATCTATAACCGAAACTTGTACTCCTTATCGGTACATTTGTACCATTTTTTTTATGCATAAACCAGTGAATCCTTGTATACCTTCCTGTTTTAGGAGGAATTATTGGATAAATACGCAATGTTATAACCAGTTAAGTTGTCCAAATCAATTTATTGATTTTTCAAAATGTGCTGCAGATTTTTATGTGGATTATGCATCATATCAGAACTGTCGAGGATGTTTCTATCAGCAATAAGGCTAATTGTAGTCGAATAAATGTGAAATTTAGGGATTGCTACTTTATTGATTAAACTAATCACATTTATACACAGAAAAACTGTAAATAAATTAATAAATTCTAGCGACAAAAGTAAAAAAAAAATGTAAGAAACGTTCATTGTTTCAAAATCAATTGATCAATTAATTTGCCTTCTTGTTTGTTGCCCCCAATGAGAAAATGTTTATTTCTGTGGAATAGTATCGATGTTCCAACTGTACGACCCTTGTAAAACCCAATTTTTGTTAATTGATTGATTGTTCAGTGTCGATTTATCCAACCATCCTTGATTGGATTAGTTTATCAAAACTTAACACAAAATCTGATTTTCTATTATACAATAGCACTCGAATACTTCACCACTATTCTATTCAACAATAATCTCTCTCCGTCTCTAGCTGTCGTTCTTTCTACTTCTTTGCATACAATGCATATACGTATAGAACATGCAGAAGAGCTTGTAATAGGACGTACACCGAACAGCCACAAGTGGCTATTGAGAGCTGCAAGCACTGCAACAGGGACAGGAGAGCTTCATCTAAGTGGATTCACAAGTATACCGAGCACCTGCTGAGAAGTCGAAACCGCATACTTTAAGATAACGAATACCTCTTATAAATTACACTGTCATCGAAGGGCAACCAACGTTGATTTTCCACGTTCGATAAAAATATTGAAAATTATTATGAACAAACTTTTGTCGTAGCCAATCCAACAAAATAATAATCAAGATTTTAAATGTAGCGAAATATAACGTGCTATATTCGTATGTTGAAAAACGTGGGTATGTGCTAGACATCTGTTACAGAACGACTATATGCGGCAGATGGCGAATTAAATAACTGAAAAGCTTTTGAAAATTCGTCGGGTTGTGGTTCTATTTTTTTTTGATGATTTAAAATGTCGGTGTTTGGTGAAAAATTAAAAATTACTTATTGATAATTTGTTAAAATGTAATTGAAATTATTTAAATAACAAGATAAGCAAATTGAAATTTTCTATTCTATTTATTATGAAAATATAATACAAAACTTACTATGTAGTTTTACAATAATAATAATAATCATAAATACAATAATCATAATCATAATAATCATAATCATAAATAATGTGGTCATGTACTGGACTGCATGT
>JAZBGY010000004.1:245983-285690 GCA_037414755.1 Lydus trimaculatus
ACTCGACAAAGGAAGCTCGCTTCCCTCGTCTACGGTTACAGCTTCCGTTATATCCAACACATATAGAACTTCTCTTTAATGCTTTTTTTGTTTGGTTTGTATGGGTATGTGCGTATCTGTATGCGTATGTAAAGTTTTGTTTAGAAAAGGATATGTGGGTAAATTTCAATAGTTCACTGGCCTTATTGATGAGACCAAAGCCGAAGAGAAACTGATTATCCTAATGACAGCGATCTTTGATAGACTTCAAAAGCAGGCCGATAGATTTACCAAATTAGAAAATGAAATATGTTTGACTCTAGTTTAAATAAATTACTTTAAATTAAAACGTATTCGTAGGATACAATTATTGTCAATAAAATTGAACGATAATTTTGTATTCTGAATTATTTCTATGTAAATCATAGCACTCGTTATCGACACATGAAAATTACCAGGTGGACACACGAAAGCTGCAGTAGTGTCCAAATAGCATAAATTATATTTAATTTTTCCTTTTATTCAAATTAATTTAAATAAATTCTAAAAATAATAGACAAACAATATGATTTCATTCAATAATGTACTACTATTTCTTTGGAGAAATAATATTGATGTTTTTAGCTAGGCTTAGTTTATTAACAATAGCACAAAAAATTTCTTAAAGAGTCGTAAACTTGTTTTCCTTCGCTATTTTCAAATGTTTCTTTACATTTCCTTTCAAATATTCCTTCAACCATTCATTTAATATTTATCATTCGAAGCTAGAATCAATTTTTCTTCAACTTGTTGTTTATTTTTTGGAATCCATTCTAACACCATATCGCTCCTGTTTGCTGTTTGTTGTAGAAAGATTTATCTCTCAATTTTTTTTTCTCGTTTTTCCCTCTCTGTAAAAGCGAAAAGAGATTCAGTAAATATCCTTCTCCATACTACCTATACAGCTTAATACAACTGATAGGAACTTTGTATCGATTAAAAGAGAACATTCTCTATATGTACCAAATCCGTGATTTTCTTGTCGACGTACGTATTACCTTCTAAGATCTCGCAGGTTGCTGTTCTTATTGCTAGAACAACAACAACAACAACAGCAGCTATAACTAGTTTGCTAGTAGCAAATGGAGGCGTCGCTGGGGCGCCAAGACGCGCAGTCCCGTTTGTATCCCCAGTTGAGCGTCACTCGCCGCAGATAACAGCTATCTGCAACCTCCCGGCCATGTCCTCGTTCGTACACATACACTACATAGACACTAAAACCGATCGAAGGTACTCGATAAGCTTGCCGACTAGTATGCCACTATTGCCCCTTTTCAGCTTTCTGACGTCCTTCTGCATGATATCTGCAATATGAACGAGCTCTGCATACGAATCAACCGCAACATCAGTATTAATGGAACTAATCGTAATCATTTACTTGCAAACAGCATGAATGTAGAGTTGTCTAAATCTTTTTTGATAAAATTGCATGCTTGATTGCATAATGAGACGCGATGTGCATATAATGTTAATGATTATGTCCAAATACAAATTTAACTACTTTTCAGCATCTGATAACATATTTGTATACTTGATGTGAAATATAATCACGTAACTTTCTAATTATTCGGTTAGCTGGTAAAAGTATGTAAAACTTACTACAACCTAGAATATAAAGGGTATTTACGTGAAAAACAGCCATACGTATCATTTTATCAATAAGTCATCAGTAGTAACTTTAAAGAAACTTCACAGCCTTAAATATTGATATAAGGTTGATGAATTATTAATTTTTACGATCATACACGTACAACGTTATGTATTTGGAGTAAAATTCCAACGAAATTATGTTTCATTTTAGTAAAAGAAGCAACATGTCGATAACTCAACAAGTTACCCGATACTAGTTTTTTCTACCTTCTGGTACCACCTTGGAATTGACTACCTATACCCTCCTTTCATTCTATTTTATCCGACTGTTATTCTATCCTTTAATATGAATGTTTATTGTACATCTCGCTGGATTGTAAGTTTTTGTGCCCTGTTGCGCATCTGTTCCATATATTTCCTACACATTTATAATATAAAGCAGATCAGGTAAAAATTGGCATTTTTTTTTTGTGTTTGTTGTTGCAACAGTTTCAACTATCACACAACAAACTCATATTGTTGAGGGTAGCAGCCGGACACGTGCCCCTACTTTTCCGGTTATAGCAAAATTTTCAGTTACTATTGTTCATATATACATACAGTCCCCTAACGTTATTTGTGTTTGGCATAAATTATTTCAAACATAGAAAAGGGATAAAGTCAATATAGACAGTAAGTATATCTGGAAAACATGACATGATAAAAAATAAATGATAATGATTGTATTCAGGATATGATTGTTAGATTTTTATTCTATAGGCCAATTGTTGAGAGGAATTTTCGATAATTGATGTTTGAATCAAATCTTCTATGTGAACAATTAAAATTTCAGTATTTGTAGATACATAAATAATAAAATATTACTGTTATAATTGAATAATTTCAATATAAAATGAAAATTGACTGTAATTAACTAAATATTTCATAGTTGTATATAACATAATTAGCAATATTGATGAGTAACAACGGTAATACAATAATGAAATGATTGTTTGTGCAACTGTTATGTTTGTCATAAATAAATTGTTGTTAAAATTGTATGAGAGTTGAAACATTATTATATTGAAATGTTTGAAAAATCAAAGTTCTATTTATTTGTTCAGTAGTTTTATTTTATTTTTTCTCAATTTCTATCTATTTTATATTGTTATATTGGATCCTTTATTGTGAATTGATTCTAACATTATATGTAATTGAAGTTCCATTACAATTTTATTGATCAATTTCGACACAAATTGGTATTTTATATTACCAGAAAATACCAAATAATAACTCTTTGCAGTTATAATTTATTGTTTGATTTTCTCAAGAACAAAGCATTATTTATGGTGGTGAAACAATAACTTTGGAAATATATTGGTAATCACAGAAATAATTGTGCTTTTTAGATCTACGACCGACTGTGACATTCACTGTAACAGATTATCCCAATGTACATCTATTCCACATACAAGTTGACACATTCCATCTAGGAACATAAGAACGTCTTGAGAGTGGGTAATTTTACATAGATTCTAGCAGCTGTCTTTTCAACTCAGACGAAAGCTATAAGACTTGTAGTTTCTCCTATGTTCCTAGATGAAAGGTCTCAACCTGTATAAGCTTTATTTCAATCAGAGTATTATAATTATTAAAAAGTCACGCCTATCTGGTAAGCGGAGATTTGGGTTCAGATCGTGGCAAGGGAATCGTACCTCTTCAGAATATAAAAAGTAGCTTCATTTATTCGATTAATTGCTTCGATTTTTTCTGTCGACTTGTTTCTTTATCACTGATTCTCATCTGTAAAAATTATTCCAACAAAAAAAAAACGTTAGGCTCTCTTCCTGACTGCCTTAAAGCCATTATTGTTTACTCTGTTGTATACATAACCTGTCATACTTTTTGCCTACCCTTATCATAAAAATTCGTTTCTATTTTTCTGTATCTATTGTATCTATTATAACAACACTTTCATATTGTATGCACAAAAGCCGACTAGAATCAGTACATCTTTTACGAGTTACAAGACAATAGAATCGCTGCCTGTAATACATAAAAGCTGAAAATTAGGGTTATAACTGCTATCGAAATTGGCTAATAATAATAATAATTTGCGGAAGTCTTGCACAGTTGTTAATTTTTGTTGATATGGCAAAAAGCTGGTTTACTGCTACCCAAAGCTGAAGCCAGACGTAGTACCGATGTCGCTACTCCCAAAAGATATGAGTCCCTGTTTTTAATACAAAGATCTGAATTTTAGTACCATTTACTGTTAGATAGGTGTGTGTTCAGCTTTATGATAAATCCAAGTATCCCTAATGTTGGTTAACAAAAACTAGTCCAATGGTAGATTTAATTTAAAGGTAACTTGAAAATTTCTATACTGAGCGTTGGGGGTGTTTGTTAAATTTTCTACAAGTGCATAATCTATCATTTTCTAATCAGATCCAACTTCTGTGCTAAATAGTTACATAGAAAAATGATTAAATTGTAGGTTGTTCCGAAACATAACATTATTTACGTATTAGTATAAGAAGATGTGCGATAAGTTTCAAATGAAAAATTAACATTTTCTGCGACAATTTGACCTGTAACCTGTTATTTTTTTTTTGAAAAAAAAAGATCAATAAACAGAATCAGAACAAACAGTGTAAAGATGTATAATAATTCCATTAATTATATTCCCTGTTTTTTTTTTCTTTTTTCTATTTAGACCCTTTTTTAATGTAGCTAATTCGTTGGAAGCGTGTAAATATCATCGTCTGATTTAAAGTCTTCTCTCGTGTAAAATGCGGTAACACCCCCCAATATGATGGTCTCTCTGTGCTCTATCATTATTCATGTCATCATCCATCAAAAAACATCGAACAACCGTCGATTACTTTGCACCAGCAAAGCTATTAGTGTTGAAATATGAGCAGAGGTGGAGTCCACTACCACACTTATCCATATTTCTATAATCGACTGCATTTTATCTTGTATTGAACACAATTGATGAAATATCTGGATAATTCTTGATAAAAATCAAACAATTCATTAATTTATTATAAATGTTGTGTTCAATATAGTGGACGTGCTTACACATTAAAATCTAGTGGAACTTTATTAATTATAAATTTATATAATGTCAACAAGGAGAATATTTTTGCAGGAGCTTGTTAGTAATATGTTGATGTTTACTTTTATATTCCTCCACACATCTTCATGTATACATATATTTAGATTACGAGTAATTTTGTACATAACAGAGAAAATCGATAATTTTATAGTCCCTTTCCTTATTTCTCGCCTACGACACTTAGAATTCAACAGACACCTGTCATAATCTAAAGAAAATTTTCATTTTTCTGCTTCATTATCAAACTAAACTGCCTGTTAAGTATATACGTTTATAACACTGTATAGTACTGAACTGAAAATGGGCCAACAATTAAACTAATTACCGGTAGGAAATGGAACTTTGCTTGTCGTCATCATTATCGTTCAAGTTTCCACTATACGAAAAATGAAAGGGGTTTGTTCGATAGTAGTAGTAGTAATAGTAGTGATGGTGGATATTTTCGGCGTCGAAATATCTTCAAGCCATTTTTCATTCCTCAGCTTGACAGCATGGCGGCTATTACGTGATGGATTTCCAATCACCTAGATTTCAAATCAAACTTTCCAGAAGCTGCACCCTCTCCTTTCCCAGTTCTTTTTTCCGTTTTTTTTTTTGCTTCTTTCTTAAATCATGTTTTTCAGTCAGTAATGACAGTGCTATAAACATGACACAATTTGAAAAAGCCCACTCCTTTGATTTTGATGATAGTTGTAAAAACGGATAATAACAATAGTAATGACAATAATATCGCATGTGTATATTGAAGAATAACGATAATTTTCTATGTCAACTTTGTAATACTGCTCGTAGTTTAAGATGAATAGTGATCATAATTGTAAAACTCTAGAACCAAGTTTTTAGTCGATTTTCGAATATATGTGACAAACTTTCTTTTTCAATCCAACAATAATGGCTCAATGGTAGTCAAACAGTTCCATTGGGATAAAAATTTCTGAACGGAGAAAATAGATCGTAAAGCTTTTGAATTATCCTGTATGATTATTGACGAAATGTTGAAGTTATTTCTGTTGAATTGATGATTGAATGTATGTTGTAGTTGACGAAAACTCAATCCAAAACTTAAGAAGAGAATCACAAAATCTATCTGTATCGTTTCACACGTTTATATTTGAATGATAAAAATTTCAGAGGTACACTTTACAGATTCTATAATCCCATGGGAGTGATGTTTCTAAATAAATAAAAGTTTTTTTTAGTTGTAAATTGTCATACACGTGTTTGCATACATGATGAACGTTAGCGGCAACATTTATATAACTTTACATGAAAAAAAATATATGAAAATTCAATAATAAATCCAATTAGAAACTTTCGTAGAAATGTATCTTCTTCAATTTTGAATGACATGCCAATAAATCACCATAATTTACTTTTTCTTAATGCGAAATCGAGTGAAAATGATAAATTCTTCAACGTTTTTTTTTTTTTTATGAAAGCATAACAAGCCAAATTGGAGCTTTGAGATCTTAAAAAGCAAAATTAGCAGAACTCCATCAAAACAAAGCTCCACATACTGATATTTCTATATAGTGGAAGTTTAAGGAAACATTACAACAATATGAAAAACTCACTAGTGCTTGTTATAACGACCTCCTGATATAACGTCAACACCTCCTTGAGTAGCATCAAAACCAAGTTGCTTAATTTGTACAAAACAAGTCCTTTACATTAGCTTGTAATGGAACTTTTCTAATTTATCGCCAAATTCTTACTTGTATTTTAAAAAATTGAATAGTGGTTAACTTTGTTTATTCTATTATGATATGAGTAATAATAAAATGTGCAATTCAATTCATCTTTCACACCATATCTCTAACAATATTTAACTTTATCGGTCTCTAAAATCAACCCTCCTATTATTGACCAAACACTAATAGATTAATATCATTATTATGTTGGTAAAGTAAAATAGTAAAACTTGTTTATATGTATATAACTATGTGTATAGAGTGTGTGTATATGTGGGAAAGTGACGCCTTGCAGGAGTTATTTCGAACATTTACAGGTCTCGTATAGTGTTTTCCCCCTTAGGACCAAAGACCAGGCCACAACCAGGTACCGTCCGTGTACTAGATCGTATCACTTACTCATATCTCGCTTAATTTCCCTCCAGACACGGTGTCACTCCAAAACCAGAGCCCTAAACACACTTTAATTTCGTTCTGTCTCTATGGGAAATAGCAAACGGTGTTTTGAGTTTGCATGTATGTTTAGTGAATATGTTTTATTGTTTTTTTTTGTTTTTTAACCAAAAATTGATCAATTGATTTTGAAATAAATTTAAACTTGTTGTTTAATTAATTATTTGAATACTTCGAAGAACTGTTTGTTATAGTTTAGTTAGAAAAGTCTTTAATAAGAGAACTGCTCGACTATCTAACTTCTAACACCTGACTGATGTCATTAACTAACTTCCGTCTTCGTTTACTATCGATCAATATTCTCTAATTGATGGATTTTGTAATGCGATAGCACAACAAAAAAGAAATTATCAAGATAATAATCTGTTTATTCCTCTATCTACTTTTCCTTCTATCCAAGAAAGAATCTAAACGAATTCTTTTCATTACTTTTCAATGATTATAATTACAATTAAAGAAAAGTCAAAAGTTTGTTATAATTGTTTTAATAATAGTTTTGACCTATTGTAATCTTAATTAGAATCGATCGATGTGTGTGGTTCATTGGTGCTTTAGCAATAGACACGCGTGAATTGATTTATTGTTCTTGCGAACAGGATAATCTGATTAGTTTGATGACCACAACCCTCAGAGAAGATGTTATGCTAATTAAATAAAGTTAATATAGGACACGGGTAAGGTGGAAATTGAATTAGCAACAGTACCGGTATGAAGGCTGCTGTTACTCTCTATTCTATTTCTAGTTTAACTTGATACTGTCAAGCGGTTTGAACAGGGAAGATGGTTGTATTATATTCACGAATATTTGGCATTATTATAACGGAGCAACAGTTGTCTATAATGCAACATTCTCAACATGATGATACATAGGTACATTGCATACTTTTACGCAGACATCGATTTCAATTTTTTTTTATTATTTGATTTATTACGATATGTCGCTTAAATATATAGGCTGGGCGAATAAAAAATAGGCCAATTTCAAATAAAAAATATCCAAACGGTTTATTTCGAGTGGGAATTATGAAATAATCATAAATTATCCTACATATACAGCAGATAGGTTGACTGATTTTATAAATTGCATTTATTATTTTCTTTAACCTCTCCATCCTTCGGTAAACATCATCATTACCATCGGCAAGTTATTGTCACCCAATCGAATTACAATCTTAGAATGAAATAAAATCGATAATTCAATTTCAACCTACATTTATTCTTGAATAATAAAAAAAAACAAACAAACAAACAGCGGGAGTGTCTTAATTTTTCAAATAACTGATTTATACGCTATTTCTGTCCACTTTTCTCACCCATATTTGTGGCATTAGCTTAATTAAAAGAAATAAATCCAATGTCGGTCATTAATTCGATTATTACATGAATGGGTTGAAGGTATATAGTAATTTTCATGTTGACAACGACATAGATGATCGTGTAAAGAGAACGATTATATGAGTTCAGGTATATGACGTATTGCGCTCAAAACCGAGCAAGTTTGCGAAACGTTTATTAATTCTAGAACAATTCATCATCATTATAAGTAAATTCCTTCATTAACTGAATTGCTGTCCAACTTTATGAAGCATTAAAAGTTAGATGAACGCGCGCTCCTATTTTTCACTCATTCTCTACAACTGTACAAAATCAGCAAAAATTATGGGGGACAGTAGTAGCTATATCTCTCAATTTTTAAGTCACCCTTTTATCGTTGATAATTATTACGGTTATAATTGTGCCTTTTATAGAGATTTTCCAAAAAATTTCCTTTTGATAAATTATTCATTTTAAACGACCATCAATAGACTCATTAACTAGTGTGTCTGTCTTTATGATAAATGGTGTTTTACATTATTCGTAAACTTGTCTTTTATTCGCTAATAAGCTTATCTTCAGTCTAATCAAAAATTGATGTCATTTTAAAAACTCCCATCGATAAACTGTATTAAGTACATACCAAACTATAGATGATTGGCCTCTTTAACTAGAACATCACTATAATTAGTGATTACTAACGAATTCATTAAATAATAGAATACACACTAATTTGTGTTGTTTATGTGACAGAAATATCATACAAAAAAAAATCGTAAATCAATACAGGTATACTTGTTTGAATAAAATAAACGACTAGAAACATAGACATTGGAAGCATGCTCATTTAAAATTGATAAAAGAGTGAAATTATGGTTCACCGGTCGTATTACGTATTCCATCATACGACTTACATGAATACAGTTTTTATTATTATTACCATAGTTATTACTAGAAATAATAGATGAACAATGACAACAGAAAGTTCAAGTTTAAACTAACAAATAAGTAAAAATAACTTTTTATCGTTATCTAATATCACTTGATTCTGCTAATTCCGTTCTGTTGAAATAACATCAGATTACTCTTTTTGCAAATTGTGATTATTTCAATTCAAGTAGATACCTAATTATCGTTTTCAGGATATAATGGATTTGTCTTCAATTGTAACTATTACAGTCTAATTTTTGTTGGATAATAGTATAATTAATCTATATACAGACATGCATATAGAATGCATCCTGCGACACCAGGAACAAGGATCATGGAAAAGGAAGATGAACAATGGATGGATTCGGTAACAGGTGTCGGTGGCGATCGATCTCCACGCGACGCCATTGAGGCGCAAGCGCGGGTGCTGCTACCCCGCACGTCTGTTAGCGTCACGACGCCACCACTTGCAACCAGGGAGTGGTGAGTCGTTACAACACTTGTGCAACGGCTAGTTGTTGTATATAACTACATCCCCCAAAAACAAAAATAGAAATTCATTAATTCATGTGAGTGTGTATATATATCTCACAAACAAAGCTTATAAAAAAGACCGTTTTTGGACATGTAAAGTTTTGGTGGTTATTCTCAGTGGTTTATTTAGAAGATAAGAAATATATTTGTTGTACATCTTTTGGAGCTAACGTTTTGGTGAGAGATTTGTAAAGCTGCCACCTACACATCGTGTCCGGGATGTTGACATCGTGACGGTGATCGTGCGTCCCGCAGTCGGGTGCTGCAGGTTGTTTACCTGTTGGATAAACCGGCATCGTGTCGCTCCTACTTGTTGCTCGGACTCACCTATACGCCGCCATCACTCAACCACCGCACCCCGGCGACAACCACCTGCCAGTGTGGTTTGAGGGCTCCGGGGGCAAAACATATAAATAACAACACAACATATTATTCATATCGATCGATTATTGGACAACGTTACCAACAACAAGATTTGTATTTATACTACCATTATGCCGCGTTGTTATATGGTAAAGAAGCAAAGCAACAAGTATCAAACATCAGTGAAAGATTGTTGGGATGAGAGCACGAGTTCATCAACTGCCCCCGAGAGCCCTACAGAGGGATGTGTGGCGCCGCCGTATTACACACCACTCACCAATCGCTCCAGTAAGTATTCTGTGCGTGTATATATGTGGTAAAAAGTAAATCATTATATTTTACGCACATGTATGCACGCTACCCTATTTTGATGAAGATCTAGCGTGTGCACACTACACTAGAAAAACTCCCACGATTATAAAAAATTTTCATAAATGAGTCATCAAAATAATCACAACTAGAAGTTTTAATCAATATAGAAAAAGAAACGTTGCATTGTTTCGTTATTTTTTTTTTGTATGTAAACATAGACTCATTTAGAGATTTGTTAAAGTTCAAATACAACATGTATGTATTTAGATGGAAATTCATATACAAACAATGACGAAGAAACTGTTGACTATATATGTCGGACCTCAGTTTTTACACCTGTTGATATTGCCGTTGAAATACTTACTATTCATAACAATGCTTCTTATAAAAATTGTTACTAGCGTAATACCTACTCAACATCTACGATGAACATTACTGATTTAAATGATTCTATTTTTAATAAAATTGATACATTTTTGGATCAATAAACGTACCTACCATTGAGTTCTATATTTGTACACAAAATGCAATTTTGAAGTTATGACGCATACATTTACCTCTACCATGTCATGTTCAGGTGAAATACATGAGATTTAAAATATTTAATTATTTTCCAAATTTGTTAAGTCGGTGGATACGTTGAGCAGCAAACTTATTTCATAGATTATCACAAAAACGTTAAGTTCAAATGAATGCATGAGAAACCAAGCAAATTAATCTCTTGTTAGTAAAATGTGGAACGAAAGGTTTGGTTTTCTAAAAGTCATGTTTATTCGATTACTCATCCTATTCATCATCATCTCTGAAGAGTTATTTGGCAATTTTTCCTGTCTACAGACAGATTGTCACTTTTTCTTAAAAAAACTACGTTAATTAGGTTACAAACCACAAGTCTCTAGAAATGGTGACCGAAAGATATACAGAAAAAAGCAATCGTAAAGTTTGCATTTGTAAGCTCTAAACCGATGGCATTGTTTGTCTAATAAACGATCAAAGGAAGTTACTTGACCATAAAGATGATAATGATGGATTAATTTAGAATATCAGCCTCATAATCTCTGATAAGTAATTAAAAATAACAACCTAGATCTATTGCCAGGATGTTTAGCATATCTTTTATGTGTTTTACTCAACTATTATAGTAAATCGATAATCTCAGGATTTAACATTGCTGCCATCCCATTTATTATTTTTAAAAGTTATTTCTAAGAGATATACCACAATTAAAGAAAAACGCTAATGCTAGATTTCCGTATTGTTTAAAAGTAAGATTAATGTGTTAGCTTAGACATGAAGTTCTATTTCCTTAAACGGAATCTTCCATGAATTTTAATCAAGACTTGAATTATTTAGAAGCAACTAAAACTAGAAACAATCCGGAATTGGAATTGCAAAATTTCATTTTATAAATTTAAATTTTACCGAAAATTGTCAAAAATCTGATGGAATAATAGCTTTTAATTGAAATGAATTACTTTTATACTTCTTGATTGAATTCTATCCCATTGAAAATTTTATTTCAAATCGTATGGATTGAATAACAATCACAGACAGGTCTAGTTTTAGGATTACGTTTTCATTATTTCGGTTTTAAATATTTGATCTCACATCAATCAATATAGATGATGGTGGAATACGCTACAATATCGACGAATGTCGTTATAGAGAGATTCTTTTATAATTTTTAATGCGTTTTGTGCATTATTTATTTCTATCTTGTCTCTATCAAACATAACAAACAACAGAAACTAGGCCATTCATGTTCAAACAACATATATTTCGCTTTATTGTTGGATTTATAAAACTTTTAATATCTACAATGATTGATTCTCAATAAGATCGACGTCAAATCAAATGGAATTTTAATGTATATACTTTAAAAACCATTTACAGAACAACTGCAATTGATGGTGAATGAGGAAAAAAATGGGGTGAAATTTAAAAGCGTTCCTCAAGTTTTTCATTATGATTAACATAAACAAACTGTAGACTACAACGAAATAAATAACGAAAATCAATTTGTGTATATGTTGTTGTTGTTGTTGTTGTTGTATTAAATTTGAGTAAACGAGGTCCTGTTGTGTCTACTTGTTGCTCCTACAATTCAATATGGCCGCCGGCGACGTGTTCCGAGGGTGGTGCTAGAAGTCGTGTTGTATATAAGCTCGGGTTTTGTGAATAGACGATATGATAGAATGAGGGGGAGAGATGTGATGATGAGCAATAGTAAGCTTTGCATTCTCAACAAGCTTCATGCCTAGATGCAATATTACGCTACAACAAACAATTTCAAAGCGAATTTACGTTGTGAATTATCGACAAATCTTTACAAGCTTTAAATGAAAAGATGATGATATTATAACAATGAATAGAGAGGGTAGCTGTGAAACACTTAAAGAAGATATTGCGTACTATATTAATTGTAATAAGTTCATATTTATTTATTCGATGAAAATTTGAACATATTCAATGTAACAATTTGGAGATTTTCGAGAGATTGATAGTCGTACGTCGCAATTAAATGAGTTTGATTTTAATTGGTTGAAGGGAAAGACGCACAAAAAGGATGATGCTTCAGCTTCTTTAAGTGAAACTTTATTAAAATGATTAAATATTTCTTTAGTAAAGATGTGCGTAAACTTGAAATTATGACCGTCATCCAACAAATAAGATCTAATGTAAACTAACAAGTTGTTGTTATAAGATTTTCATACAATTATTTTTTAAATATTATAAAACAAAACTTATGCACATCAGCAATAAGCTGATTTAATGTTATAATAATAAAATGCTTAATTAAACTTTATAATATTAAAATAAGTATAAATTGTTAAAGACACTTCGTTATCTTCATTATAACGTAAAAAGAAGATAATAAACAATCCAGCTACATGCTTCGTAGAAATAACAATAACAACAACAACAAAAGAAGATTGGCACAAACGACAGTCTTACTTTTCACCCTTAGGAATACGTAATCTAATTTAGTAAACCAACTCAAAAGTTCTGACTTTGTATTTTATATACATAGCCGCCCCTTGAATTTTCTTATTTTATGAAGGCGGTTATAGTGCTCGAAAGACAGTTGAGGCTTATTTTGAAAATTTATTTGATTAAAATTGATGGGGGGCTGACATAGATAATTTGAATAAAAAGCAAGTAAATAGTGGAGAAGTATTGTCAACGATTTTCCAAATGTCGGAAAAACTGGTTAGACTCCTGTTGCCATTATTTAATAAGAAAGTGGTTTAATTACTTATATTTATCTTCTCAACTAACTAGGATGCTCAATTAGTACAGTTCAAAGGAGAACAAACAGAACACAAATAAGAAAAACAAGGGAAGTTATCACGAATTATGTCTTAATATTAATCATAGTTGTCCACCGAAAATCAACCCTCTGTATAGATTTTTGTAGAAGTAATCTTCGATTTGTTCGAATATTGGTAAAAAGTATGATCAGTACATACATATATTTGAAACATGTTTTGAACCTTTCAGATATAATCATTACTTACCTTTTTGATAGTTGGGCAAAAGAAATATGCTTTATAAAAGCGATCACATTGAAATCGAAAACGTTTACAAAATCTCTTCTATTCTCACTCTCTCTATCCCTCTCGCGTGCGCTTACTCTTTCTTTACTTTGTGCGTTTATATGTATGTTTCAAAGAAAGAAGAAATCGGTAATCGATCGCATCGTGTGCTATCTACAACACCTCCCTAAGGGGTAGTTGCTACTTTCGAAGTCAGCTACCGTTGGAATTGGAGGCGGGGGCCATTCACTAGCGCAACAAGAAACTAAATTGAACGGAAATTTCGCCATGCCTTTAATCGAGCAGGGCAAATGCCAACAGTTCTCCTGTTGTATTATACACGTTTTCACTGTATATGTGTGTATATTAGTATCAGTGTGTGTATTGTGTGCATCAGTGTAAGCTCACCAAAGCCAATTCCCTTTCATTTGGTTCCTTTTCATATAGAATTCGCTTCGGATACTTACCTGACTAGTTGTTTTCCTCTTTGGTTTTCTTCTATCTAACTTCGATTTGAAACTACCAGAATGGAATTATTGTATGTCCAACGATTTATTTCAAGTTCTGATTGTTGAATAACCAATAATAATGTTGTAGAAATGAAGAAAACTATTAATTGTTGGAAAGCAATCATTTCCAATAACTATCATGTAACGAATTTCAACCATACAATTCTATAGGATTACTAAAACTAATCATGCTGAAGGCAAAACGTCAGCATTTTAATTAGTCGGAAACTTTCATCAATTCCAGTCAAATCAAAATCAAGATCAATAAATTCTTAATGCTGTATTTGTTAAATGAACACTCCTATTCAATTCAAGACACAAAATCATATTGATGACAAAGCACTAAATCTAATATTGTTGAAGGAATTTATAACAAAATTGCTCTTTTGTTTATCTTCAAATGCAATATAGATGATTTCATATCAAATACTTGAGTTTACTGCATTATTTTGATATTCAGTCGATGGTATTGGAAAATACTTGGATTAGACTACATATATAGATTTAAGTTGAAAGTTCTGGTACCACAGTAATACGGTATTTTTCATTCAAATACTACATTGAATGTTTTTGGTATGAGTTAAATCAAATAAGAAAGAAGGTAGTTTTATTAATTAATTCGTAGTAGGTAGACTAATTAGCCGCTCTAAAACAATGCTTCATCTTTCTTCAATTAATTCAATCTTTTTTGTGAAAGTGTTAAAATTATCTTGAGTTTTCATTTGATAGTCTTAAAAGAGAATGATAATCAAAAGGCAGATATTATAATTTATTTAAAACATTTGGAGCCTCTGTAAAGCTTAGCGTACGTTTGCAATTTTCTTTGTACATGACACATATACCAATGAAAATTATGACTGGCTAGAAAACCTATATGTGCGCCGTTTAACTATAATTTTCCTGTCATGTAATGCAATTTTACTGTCGTAATATATGCTTCCATGAAGAGAAAAAATTCTCGGATTTGTACATCCTTAATCAAATAAACCCGTTGCGTTACTAAATAATGTTATCTAAAATTGTGTAATTGTGAAAGTTATTGTTAGAATAAGACGGAGGAAATAACTTTAATATTTTCAATTTTGTAAATTATTTCAATCAATTTGTGTAAGGGTCGGGATGAGGAATAGAACGTAAGTCGCTAATCAGATTTTACAACATTTCATTGCTTCCAAAATTCAGGTAATTAGCACTGAATTTTGCGCAATCATTTCATTTCGTCTAGCAAATTCAATGTTGCGAAATGGTGGATGCGCCGGATAGAACTTTTTTTAAATAAATAGACAAGCGTTAGGCATACATACTTTTTACTCAAAGAAAAACGACGAAAGTGTAAATTTTTCGGGAATATAAAAAAATAACGCAAAATACAACTGACCTAGTTTCAGAATATACAGGTCCAGGCTTATGTAATATAATTGCAAAATGTACAAAAATTTATAAAAACTGGACAAATTGAAAACTGTCTATCTACTTTGTTTTTATTATTGAGGAAATATCATTACCACAATTTGCAGTCTTCTTTTTTGAAATACCTTTATCAGTATCCATGTGTGTACTCTATGCAAAATTTAGTTAGCATAGCGTAAGTACTACCATCAATTTGTGCAATTTTTAAGCTGTGAGCTCTCTGTAGTTTGAATTATAAGATACAACTTTATTCTTAATGTTAGATGCCTTCCAGAAAACTACGTTAATCGACAATACACTATTATCTTAGAATGATGTTCATCGTCATATTGGCATTCGTAATATATGGTAATAATAGACTGTATCAGCAGTAGTTCACCACAATGTAAGAGGAAATCATTGAATATGGATTCTTACGTTGTAATTTGCATATTTGTAATTTGGCGTCTTCAACGCTAACAGGTATTGGTTTAAGGTTACATATACATCTAGTTTCCGTTCGATTGGTGTTTGTGTTGAGGTCACCATTCGAAATGCGAAAATCCTTTACTATCGAAAAACCTTTTACTATTAAAGCTTGAACGGATTAAATTTTATACAACTGATTAACTAGATTTCGTTTGAAATTGGCCAGTTTTGCTAATTTCCGTTTCTATTTCCTTTAACGTTCTATTTTCTACAAAATGTCGAATTTCAACTGACTTACAATTAAATGACATGTATATGTGTTCGGTTTCAAATTAATTGATCTGTCCTTTAACAGAAAAATAACGTTATATTGTTATCTTCTCTCGTAATCAATTCAATTAAAACAGAACGAGTTGGTTAGAGCTAGCTCTGAAATTAATTAATTTAGTTATTTTATAGAAATAATTGTATTACCAGAAATGAAACTATATAATTATACAGCACTTTTATGATAAATTTGATTGAAAATATATGGAATAATGTATTTGATTGTAATTTCAGGTTATTCTCAAGAATTCGTTCCGAATGGTGCAGTAGAAGAGCGAACTGCATCATTACCAGCAAAAGATATAATTCATCCAACTACTACAACACCAGTTAATAGTGACAACAATATAACAGCTTTTCGTACACGTAGTGCTGAAGAAACTGAAGCAGCTCATGATTTACTATCCCTATCACAGAGTCTCCCACCTTTACCAGCACCTGGCGTTGTTACAATTCATCATACAGTACCAAACGAAGAAAATCCACCATCACCTAGTTCATGTTATTACCGACCGTTATTATCAGATCCTGTTCCTCGTTATAAACCGACAACACCACCTCCACTACCACCACCGCCACCACCACCAATTGCAGTTTCTTGTTATCCACCACCAATTGTTTATGTAGTTCAAGTTCCAACAGCACCAACACCACCTACATCTGATTGTTCATCAGACGCAGAAAATCTTCAGGTAGTAGAAATTATTTAATAATTTTTATTATACAAAAAAAGGTTTAAATATAAGTTTTTACAATAGATCACCGTGAGAGATTCGTGTAATGAACGAACGAAAATCAGAGGCATACAAACATTAAATAGCAATAGTGGCAATGATATCCTTATCCTTCCATTGTCACCAGATCCAGATACAACATCTTGCCCACAACAACAAGAAATACAACAACAAAATACTGAATCAAGTAATAATGGTGTAGTGCCAACCATTGTTCCAGCAAAACAACAGAAGACGGTGATAGCATCATCTCATTTGAACATTCCAGATAGACGGAAACGGAAAAATAAAAGGACCAATAAAACAACTAAAACTACCAAAAACAACAATGACTGTTCTACGGCCGACAACAATATCGATTCTAGTACGGAAACGAAGACATCTAAAACGGTAAGTTAAAGGAATTCGAATATAGAGAGCTTGAAATGGAAATGTTCTTTTATACTGAAATATATTAGCATGTTTTCGCGATTGACTTATCCGGTAACCTTTATATAGACCTTTATTTCTAAATTTTCATAAATACACGTCATTATCCCCCTTTTTGCGTTTCCTCTATATGTGGGAAGGAAGTCGTCTACTTTTACAGCTAGTAACCCGAACTTAAAATAAAATAACATCAATAATAGATGCATGAACCGAACGATAAAAAACACTGTAGCTGAACTAGTTTCTTCATTTTGAACTACCACTGCGTAAAGAAGACAAACATTAGAACATTTAAATTGCAATAATATTGGCTTTAAGGTATACAAGTGCAAATTAGTTAACGTTAGTTTTGGCAATACTCTTCAACAAACACATGAAACACAGAACTACTCTTGGTTATAATATTTGTTTTCTAATCTCAAATTCCACCCAGATTTGATAAACTTTTCCTCTTAAGTTAACTAAAATATATAACTTTTATTATGCTGTTACTACTCTCGAATCTGTTGGAATTAATTATAGTAACAAGAAAACTTCATGGATAATGTAGTAGGTTAGTAAGTAGAAACACACAAGTATAGATCAAAGATTCATCCAAAATTTCCTTTACTGATAAAAATCTAGGTCACTAATACGTGCCAACTGGAACTCTTTCTATGTTGAGAAGTTTTCCCACCATCAGGAAAACAACACAAGGTTAAAAAGTTGGCACAGTGCCGGGCCAGCATTTCCACCAACAATCCATTTATCCTGCAAGGGTGCGGCCAAAATTCGACCACTTTCTACTAGTACCTAATTGGGGCAGTTGTCCCTATTTCTACTATGTCAGTATATCATCGAAATTATTGAGAAAATTATCGTTTTCCACAAAAAATTCAGTTGAAATATGAACATATGTTACAGTGAAGTTGTCCGGCGCATCCACCATATTTGTCAAACGGCCCAAATATGGATTAAGGAAATATTTTAGTTTATGCAGGATGAAATTTAATTGAATTGAAAATCTTCCTTTAGAGAACAATAAAAATCGGAATTTTAAATTTGAATATGAAAAACTTGCAAATTCATCCGCATTTTCACAAATAAAGACGATTTTGGTGATCTGCCAAAAAACAAATAGTTTCTTTGTGAGCAACAATTAATTTTTATTATTACAAAAAACTCATATGTTATGGATTTTTCGATGTCGTCTATATGCGGAAAAGCAACGTATAAATTATGTTTGAGAGTAAGTTTGAGTTACAAGTATCGTAAAATACTTGTTGAGAGTACAAGCCAAATATGTAAGGTGCATGCTTGTCTTGACCTTATTTAAACTTCGTAATAATCTGTTATAAACTGCAACATCGGAAATTCTGTAGTACCTGTAGCTTCAACTAGCTGGCATCGGAAATTGTAAGCAAGATAATGATAGATTTTGCAGAAATTGCATCCTTGGTGATGTCACTAAGAATGCGGAATTGATGAAAATTTGGAGGTTTTCTCTTGACTCTTTACTACATCGATCGATTTCTATCTAATTGTAAGAGTTTTAGATTACGAAAGTATTTTTTTGATACCTTTTTTTATTAGGAAACATCAACTCTCATTAGTACGTCGAATGAGTTAAAGCTGCCATGTTTGAGTTGTCTCGTTTGAATATGTAACTTTAGTCTATTCTATTGTTTGAGTATTTAGAGCACTTCAAGGGCTGCATGTAATTATACCTTTTGTATTTACAGAAGTTCTACAAAGTTGTCGAAGAAGACCAAAATGATGAAGGTGATATAGAAACAACAGATGAAACTGATATAACAACAACTACAACAACAACAACAACAACAACATCAGCAAAGACAAATCGTTATTCGTGTGGTGAATGTGGACGTCAATATGCCACATCTAGTAATTTATCACGTCATAAACAAACCCATCGAAGTTTAGATTCACAGTCAGCAAAGAAATGTATGACTTGTGGTAAAGCGTATGTTAGTATGCCAGCATTAGCGATGCATTTATTAACACATAAATTAGCCCATAGTTGTGGAGTATGTGGTAAACAATTTTCACGTCCTTGGTTATTACAAGGCCATTTACGTTCACATACTGGTGAAAAACCGTACGGATGTGCCCATTGTGGTAAAGCATTTGCTGATCGGTCCAATTTACGTGCACATATGCAAACACATTCCGGTGATAAGAATTTCAGTTGTCCACAATGTCATAAAACGTTCGCATTAAAATCGTATTTGAATAAACATCAAGAGACGGCATGTCTATTTTGGGATGAACGTGGTAAAAAATCCGGTAAACCTGACTTAACTAATGATAATAGTAATAGTAGTAGTTTAAATGCCGAAACACAAACGATTACTGTAGATTAAATAAGGAAGTTTTCATTAATTTTTCATAATTCCTTTCAATATGTCCCCAAATTTGCTTCTAATTTAAACACAAACCATTCAAAATCGTTAATATTAATTGGTAAAAAAAAGATCCACCCATATAACAGGCGAGTTTAAGAGGAATAAATCAATTAATTGGAATCTTGAAATGAATTAAACAAAAATAATAAATAATGTAAAATAACTGTTTTGTCTTCAAATATATTTTATATCGTCAATCGTGTTAAACCAACAACATATTTTTATATCAATGAAAATGTCAATTTTATGTAATTGTTGGATGATTTACAGTCGCGTCTATCCTCTACTTTACTTCAGATAGAATTATGAGAAAATTAAAGAGCATTGTCGGAAATACAGTGTGTTCCACTTAGGCTGAAATCATTTTGCTATAGATCTATCATCAAAATTGGTGCAAATTGGGAAATCTTCAAAATAAAACCGATAATTTCAAATAAACATTCTTAAATTATTTTCCAGGTCGTTTGTTTTACTACTAGACACCCTGTAAAAGCGTTTTATTTCCACATAATTTGTACTTACAGTCACTAGATGAATACTATTGGTTAGCAGTATTTTATTTCGTGGTAAAATAAATATCCACTATTTCGATCGCTTTGCAGAACAGCCAAAATATCGGTCAAACGGAGTTTAAGTAATTCACATTTTAAAACAGTCCGACAATTGCGGACAATAGGGAAAACGTATTTTCCTTATATTACAATTTCAACTGGCAACTAGCCACTACACTATTAGTCTTTTAATTTGGAGAATTTGCTTGTTTTTTATTGACACAATCGCCTGTTTCGAACCACTCTTTGTTAGTAATCGAAATTGACCAGTAAACAAACAAAGAAATTCAAATATTTGAGACACAAAAACCGAAATTGATATAGAGCCTATTAGTGAATGTATTTTCAGCCGAAATGGAAGACACTGTCAAAGAAATTTAATTCTGAAAGCATATTAATTTTGATCATTTAATTTAGAAATCATTTTCTCGAGAGGAATCTTGAAATTTTATATAAAAAAAAAAAAAAAACGTACCTGTGCAATTCTCAATCAATTTCTATTTGTGTATCATTTTTCCTTACAAAAATAAAATCGTTTTCATTGTGAATTGAATCTCTATAGAAATTTTTGGAAGAGTTTACACAAAAAAAATTGATTTATATCCTATTTTAAATTAAATATATGTATATAGTTCGTGTATTATAAAAAATTTAAATTAAAACAAAAATTATTTATGGAATATTAATAATAATAATAGTAATAATAACAATTATAATAATGATAATAATAATAAAATTGATATTGCGGCTGATAGGTAGCCAAGCAATATGAAAAGCAATACTCGAAATACCGAAAAACGCTTAATACTCGTACGTAAACTGACAGAATTTAATAAAAGCAACGAAACCTACTTTTAGACATAGATGTCAATTCGTAATTAATAAAATTTAAAGTTATCCAATTTCAAAAATTGAAAAAAACCAAACAAATTATTCATCATTTATTGCTATCTAACCAGATATATTTAATTCAACATAATTAACCGTGTATGCGCAGCAAGATGTCCAGTCAATAATAATAGTCTTTTAATGTTTATTACAATCAATATTTGATTGCATAATTCATCTATTGATGATTTCATATTTATTTTCATTTATTTGTTGTCCTACTTTCGCGTTTAATTTTCTTCATTCAAAACAAATTTTGATGGCCAATATTGTACAACGAATTGTTTTATATACATTGCCTAGACATAGATTCTCGATTGTAGATATTTTAATTTAACCCTAGAATGGTTGTTTTATCATTGAAGAGGTGAAAAAGCACGGAATATTACTGTTGTAATATAACATTTCGTCTTTCAGAAACGTATTATTAAATCTGTAATATGTTTCTTTTTGTTTCAAAATCTTAAAGACAACGATAAGATTTTTGTTTCCGATAAAGTCAAAAAAAAACGTTACAAAAGTGGTCCAATAAAAAGACTGTCTTAATTCGCTTCTGAAAGATGCACTCAATTCTTATTATTATTCTAGTCGTATTAATCTGTGTTAATTGTAAAAAGAATTAATTTAATTAATGTTCAGTCTATATCTGTGAAAATCAATTGATTTAAATTCCAATTTCGGTTTTTCCCTTTTTTGATTTTGATTAATATAAGCATGCATACTCTATTTACACAAAACTTTTTAACGGAAAAACGGTAGGAATAAAGATAAAACAAAAAAAAAAACGGAATGGAAGAGCAACGATTCCAATAAATCTAGCGGTCATCCGCAATTCCTCTGACAGTTTCATTTATGCGTTGTCAGAATAAAAATTCGAACCAAAACAACCGATGATTTGAAAAGTTTCAACAACAAAAAAAAAACGGATAACAATAGGAAAAACAACCGTAATCAAAAGACATTTGTTATTTATGAAAAGTTCAAAATTACTCATTACAATTCCGAACAAATCCAGATCTAGATCTCAATCATTTCCACAATCTTAATTAATAATATAAAGATATAAATGATGATTACGACTGAGATAAAGATCGTGATTTATTCAGAATTCTACTGATAAGTATAACAATTTAGTTTAATCAATATAATGAATGATGCAGGATGGGTGTGAAATTTATAAATTTTTCGATGTAAACATTACAAACACATACATTGAAATAAAATCGAAGCAATATTGCATGCAATTAGTGTTAAGGTAATATTAAGGCTTAATGATAGTGAAATGAAAAATCAAGTGATATTTATTAAAAATAAAAATAACAAATAATTTTTGAATTGTTTTTGAATGAAACTGAAGCGTGATTGAGATTTAATTGATTTTATTTGTTTGGACAAAAAAAAAAAATGGATCGTAAGCTTGAAACTAGTCGCAGCCTTAAAAATATACACCAATTACTTTAAAACAAATTAAACAAAACTAATTGAATAAATTTATAATTATGTCAAATAAATGAACAAAATTATAAATTTTGATTGGCTGCATTCCGAAGTCCGTAGTATTCACTTTGAAAAGCTAGAATAGAATCACAGCTTATATTAACAACAAACAAAACAAAAAAAAACAAAAACATTTCAACACTCCTTTTGCAATTGACCAAAATTTAGAAATTTTGCCAAATTTATCAATCTATAAATATTTTTTCAAGTTCAAACAATAATTTTGGTCATTGTTGAATTGGATTGTTTGAATGTCTAAACGTAGTGAGACGATTGACTGAAGCTGATTTTATATAATTTACAAAATTACAGTTGATAACAATAAACGTTTATAAAATTATTCATTTTTAAAAGCAATAAACATTTTGGATTGAAGCAAAATAAAACTTATGTATATTGATGAATTTCGTTAGTCTTTATATACATCACCCATGTAGGAATGTTTTAATAGTTATAGTGTATGCATGTGTTAATCTATAATAGGATAACTATATTTAAAAAAAATATATATATATTATATTCGATTCACTCTAGCCCAGAGAAGCAATAAAATATTTTTAATCTGCTTATGGTATTTTATTTCTCAATTATAAGCTCAATGGATCAACTTTCCCAAAGCTTGATAATCCACTAAATCCGAAAATAAATTTAGTGCTATTCCCTAAAAATCCCAATCTATTACCAGATCTGTTGTTTTCCTATTTTATACACTCAGTTTCATATGAAATGCACCACCCAATAAAAATTTAGCTACCACTTTGACACTTTGCTAGGGCAACACTGGCATTCGAGTTTGTTTTGGACATCTTCAAGTGATCTTAGCAGTGTGTGGTCTTGTATTATACTCTTGGAAAATGCCATACGGTAAGGTCTGCATGGAGGGCAAAAACACTAGTTCAAAGACATTTTCCATGTACTGATGAGCCTTCAGACTCTCTGGGATAAACCGAAAAGGTGTTTTTCCTGTGACAGTGAACAGTTCTCCTGAATTTTTTCGAACACTCCTAAAGCCATCGTTTATCCACAAAGAAGATCTTGATTCACCAGAGAAAAGGATATCATTACAAATTGTTGTTTCTAATTCTGTCGATCCTAATTGCAGTTAAAGGCAGTCGGTCTTCACAAGGGTCACTACGATGGAGCGGTTTTTCAGCCGGACAAGGTCGTTAGTAGCATGGTCTAGATTAAATCTTCTACCCATTTCACGAAATGATAAACCAGCTTCTCTCATGCTAACAAACAATTCTATTTCCCTGTCAAAATCTGAAATGTAGCGCATTTCATATGAAACTGACAATAAGTAGAGTTATCGCTAGAAAGAGTAGTTTGAATCCTAAAAATTACTCCACAATCGTACATTTCATCACCAGTAGGAAAAGTAGTACGTCCATATTGGTATTTACTTGAGATGTCAACTAAATTCACTAAGCAGCGATTAACGCATACAATTTTTTTCCACAATGGTATGGAAGCACAACAAAAATTCAATTTATTCTCGAATGTATTCAATAAATTTCATTCTATGTTGTTATAACTAGCACTACTCTAAAATAAATTCTGGCAATGAGCATAACTGCCGGGCATCATAAATTTTGCGCACGCGAAGCATGACAAAAAATCATATTTTTTGTTTTGTTTGTACACATAAGTAGCATGAAAGCACAATATAAGCCCATTATAACAAGCCAGAAGGAACTTATTAAATTTGCTCGTTATATCAGATGGTCCTTACATCGATAAGTACTGTATGTACATGCATTTTTCAAAAAATAATTAACTAATTAGTTGAAAAACTAATTTTCAAACTTCCAAACATTCTATTTGACTCTTAAGAAAGACGGTAATTTTTGAAAAGTTTTTTCCTAATTAAATATATTGTTTGCCACTTATTTTCTAGTTCTTCAAAATTCAGAATATTTTGTGTCGTGTTGTCTGTCATATTTGCAAACGATAAGATTCTTGATCACCAGCAAAGTTTTCATTTAAAATAAATATAAAAACAGGTACATAATGCAGTGCCAAATGTTAGTAAACAAACCCCTATGGTTGACGTTGACTTCAGTTATCCATCAATAATGAAGTTTTATTTATATCACAAACAAAGCAAATGTCGAACTTTGAAAACGGATGGATCATTTTCACATTAATTATATATTCGGAAAATTTAACATTCGTGTTGTAGAAGTTGAAATAATTTTTCTCATTTCCAAATGACATACAAAGGCACTTTCTGATTGAATGTACATACATAAAGAGAATACACCCCTGAACGAAGCATGCGTTACAGAGACAGCAATTTACAATCAGTAAGAACTAATATGACTAAATACGTCGTTATAACCGAACGATTTGTGAGCAAATTGTGACTCTATAAGTGAAGTAATTTAGTAAAGTTTCTGTTAATTTGTCGAATTTCAGAATAATTTGATTTTTTTTGGATCGTGGTTAAGATAACGCCTGAACAAAAAATAACTATTAAACGACGATCAAGACCTAAATCGATTTAATCTTTTCTCATTAAAAGAAACCGCAACTTGTTTCGTAATAAGATCTCGTTCGAAGATTTCAAATCAAAGAAAACTATTTCTTTTTGAACAGTCAATTTTTCGTTAGGGAATTAATAAAGTCAACACTACAATAAGAATTCAAGCACGCATCCACAGGTGTGTATGGTTAGTTTCATATTTTACTGGCCCCTAGTGATTTGATGAACGCGTACAGAACACGATAAGAGACACCAGAACTGGCTATAGTGGAATTGTTTGTTAGCCGATTCGACAGGAACGTGTCCATTGGGGTAGAAATAAATTTTCTGAACTTTCCACACGAATTATAACAAGAAAAATATGAACATCTAACAATAAGAAAAAGAAAAAAAAAAACACCCAGTGTTTTATATTACGAAACCTTATAAATATTATAGAAAACGTCAAATTTGTTTTACTATTAAACCACTACGTGACCACTATTCATATATTTGATTAAATCTAAATCCAGTTTTAAAGTAAAAACCAAATAAACTCTTAATCTGGAAACTTTTCGTAATAGTATTAAGGTTTTAATGTTTTTCTGGTGAACTCAGTTGAGGAACAATCCTGAAATTAGATTTGCGATAGGAATCAAAACGATGGACGTTCAAACCAAATTGTACGTCGCATAGATGTGTGCCATTTTGAGAATTTATTGTGATAGCTTGCCCGCTAAAGCCGCAATCGGATTTGGTTTCGACGAGGCGTACATGGCTTCACTACTGCCACTACTACTACTACTAGTAGTAGTAGTAGTAGTAGAATATCCTGTACAATACAAACCCCAAAAAATCTATTCCCTTCCCTTTCCCTCTTATAACCAATACAATACACATATATAGTCTAGTTACCACTTTTATAGCAAACCCTATATTCAAAAATTACTTTTATTCCCTGTTTTATGCGACCCCTCTTACTAGAATACTAAAGTTTCATATATAGGAATTGGTTCTGGTTTTGGACGTTACACCCCTTGACGTCTCTCCAAAAACCGATCACTATAGAAAATGAAATAACTTGGAATAATGCGGTCGTCCATAAAAACCAAAGAATTTAGATTATGACGGCAAGAGAGAAACGATGAGTTGAACACTAGAATGTTTTATACACCAATTTTCTCTTATTTTGAGAATTTCCGTTTTATTTTGAGAAAAATTGTTATTACAAACTCTATAAACATTCTTTTAAAGACAAAAAAAAAATTCAAACATTGCCGTAATAACGTAAAATTATAATAAAAAAAGCTTTTAGGGTAAATTGAACTTTCACCCACAGAATACGAACAAAAACGCTCTGCAATAGAAGATTACAGATAATCCTAAGACTTTTAACGATTTTTATATTTGAGACCAAACAGCTAATTGTCCGAAATCGTTCTATAGAATTTAAACTTATCGTTTTCAGCTTCATTATAAACAATATTCATTTATTGAGGAAATAATTTAGAAACGAAGACACAATTAAAAATTCATAAAAATTATAATATGCCCTTTATAGTTTTACTACTTCGTTATTGCTATGTTAATAAAATCGGTTAACTAACCAACATTCGTGTTTATCGTTTATAGAAATCAGAAACTTTAAGCCCAACTCTTACACTACAGACCTATTACACAACAAAGTCACGTATAAAAAAAGACAAGTCCAATTTGGTTAATTCGTTTTCATTTCGTTTTGATTCATATAAAATTCGGAAAATGATGTGTAATTTACACAGTGATAATCATAAATTATATTATTTGTATAACAACAACAGTTGGCTATTTGTGATTATAAGAGAAACAAAAAGGAAAACTCACAATTCATATTTTTTACGTCTATAATAGTGAACATTTTTTTTCGTTATTTACTCAACGTTTATATCTAAATAATTCCAACTATAATCACTGCCAGATTTACGCTATACAAGCACCTGCCTACGACAGCAAATTTATTGGGGGTGGAGAATTAGTGCTAAATTAATTAGTGCAAATTTTCAACAGGGGCCATGTCAAACTTGAATAATATCTCGGCAACGTCAAAATGATGATTAAAATCACTACGAAATAGAAATTAACACGGCCTCAATGACGATGATGATGATGATAACAACTAGAGCCACAATGGAAAATCGTAAATTATCAAATTTATTCCAATGATTAATGTTTGGAATATTGTTGTTTAGTCAAAATTGTATACAAGTTAGAGACAATATTTTTGGATATTTCGTGGAAATTTATCACTTTTTCTCTTGAATTATTTGAAATGTTGTTCTAGAATAATCCTTATTTTTATCATGTAGACCGTACACCCCCTTAAAGAGATCCATAAACTTGAATATAAGAAGATTGTGTGAAGGCATTTATTTTTCCTATGAATATGAAATTCAACAGCAACACAGAAAGCATGTGCTTTATTTTACGTTATTTTCACCGTGTATACAATTTTTGGTATAAAAATTGTTGATTTATCCACATCGCAAAATTGGTAATTTTTTCATTTTTCCGTTAATTATATCCATCAAGATTATACATTGAAAATCGATTTATTTTATAATAATAAATACAAAAGCATTGAATCTATTGTTTGGCCGTCGGCTATTGTTCCACCACCTTGTGTTCCCATTACGGCCATAATTAAAGCTATACAACGACGTTAATTTTTGCATTATCTTTTATGGTATAGTTATCAACAAGATTCTATTTTATACAAGTTACAAATAAGATAATATAGAAATATTTTACAAAGCGATGATGTTCATATAAATTACGAACGAAATTGTCATTTATTCAACAAAAGATAAACTTTAGGAAGTAAATTAATAAAAGAACAATAGAAGAATGAATTTGTATGTAACAAATAATTGAAAGAGACATATCCAAAATTTCCAACTCAACTAATCTATTCAAAAATCAAAAAAGAAAAATCATTCTATTGTTAACAAATACCAAAATTTGAAGAAAATATATTTTGAAAAGTTATTTCCACAAAACAACGAACAGATTGTAAAGCTTTTCTGTTATGCATGGTAACCACACGATGTTAATTGCTGATTTCACAGTGGAAAATGGAAAGAGAATGATTGAAAAAAATAATAAAATAAAAAAAAAATGTCTGGGTACCTATATAGAACTGTTGCGGGCGTTGCAGCAAAATAACAAAGTTTAATTCGTATTTTGTTCGTGACGTTGATCGCTTGTTACCATTAAATTCTAAATCACATCCAACAATAAAAATAAATTTTTACCATAAATAACCAATAAAAATACATAATTCAATATTTGATTGGAAATAACATCAACAACAATAATAAACATAATATGAAGAAAAAATGGAACATTTACCTTCTTCAATGAAATTCCAGCAACAATTTCATTTATATTAAAAACATGCAACACGAGATCTCTTCTATCGATAATCCTGTACGTATGTGCAGAGAAGAAGAGAGAAAGAATAAGCACAAAGCAAGCTAGTTAGTGGCAGCCAGCAGCTGGGTAATTTAATTTGGACTCTGAAAGTTTCGCATGATTACGTTTACAGGTGCTATTGATCTGCTCGTTATGTGTGAGCTTAGCCTCAAGTTAGTTTGTTCCGATTATATTTTTCCTTTTTCTTCTTCGTAGGTGTATATATAAATGAAATGTGTGTGTGTTTGTGTGTGCATGTTACCCTCTCGACAATTCGAATTCACAGGATTTAGTAAAGGGAGACAGGGTTAGAGAAAATAATGCTGGCTATCAAAACTTTTTTGTTAATTCAACAAACAATTTACGAGCCTCCAGTCCTCTTATATTATGCCAGTAATTGAATTTGCTGCTCGACTTTGTACTATCCAAACTTTTTACAACCGCTAAACCGAATTATTGAATCCACACAAGAAGAGCCGAGCTCCACCTTTACCACAGATGAAACAGGAAAAAAAAACAAGCTAAACAACAATCAATTAAAATTCTAATAATCAAATTACTTTAGAAATCAACGGATTTTATTAGATCAGTTGGTTGAAACTTGTGGAAAGTTGGTCGATCCACAGGTAGATTGGAGGAAATTGGCATCAGTTAACGGTAGGTTATTTGATGGTGGTGGTAGTTTAGGGTTTGAGATAGTTGTGATGTGATGTAGTCACAAGGAAATACGGCATTGTAAATCACTGCCACTATCTGGATAATGCGCGTGCCAACCTTTATCAGATGACCTGCGTGATCCTTTGTGATGGATTTACCAGCCCGCACCTATACGTATATATATATGTATCTACCCACGCATCTTGCTTTCACTAATGAGAAATTACGTTTCACCTTATAATTGCTAACTAGTAAAAGGGTGAATTTTCGTATTAAAATAGACTATTGTTAGATACAAAGTCATTGTGATAAGACTGAATTGTTACATAAATTTAATGCTAAATTATTACATTTGAAAGATGTTTATAAATAACTTTGTATTAACAACAAGCGTTATAAGGAGTTTCGTGTAAATATCCTTTTACTGGTCAGTTAGTTAAGTGGTTTTCAAATACAAGCAAACTAGCAACTTTAATCAGACTGGTTGTTGAATTTGTGAAACTGCAAATTACAATATTTACTCAACAATCATCTACCCGATAGCACTGACAACAATCCTAAACTTTCTAAATTTACCACAAATATCTGCCATCAAATATAATTACAGTGTGCCCAAACTACAATAAAGTAAAATTGTGGCAAATGGTCACTATATCATTGATTCAACATTTTTTGTTAATTATTATTCAAATACAAGCATAACCCACAATCTCTCTATAATATTACTGTCTTTTATTCTTATTCGCTTCATTTGTGCGTAATAACAGAGCCAGAAAGACATTTATTACACTGTATTTCATTTAAAGGTATTAGTCTCTATGGAACACTACTGTCTTATAAAGTCTCTTGAAAGTTAATGATTTTTTATAACTTACCTCGTTGAATACAAATCACTTCAAATGCACCCCTCTTTATATGTAAATCAGCAAATGTTTATCATTTAAATCAAATACACACAAGTCTTATCGTCAACCGTAATAAAAAAATATAGAGAATCTTTATGGAAAATCTAAATAGGGGTGTATATATACGCTCTGATACATGTTACCGTACATAGATTTAATGATGTAGTCTTCAAAGTCTATCATTGATGTCTACATGATGAAAGTTTGATGTGTCAAAACCACATCACAATATAATCTCGCCAAAAAAAAAAATGTACCTACCTACAGATAACATACACAAAGCAGTTTCGAACCGATTTTACAACAAATTACCGATTCAATGACGAAAAATAATACTACGGTCGTATTAAGTGGCGATCACTGTATTTCTGAAAGTTAGTCGATTGTAAATGTTGTTAAAGTTGACTACAATCAAATCAACGTTAACAATAGAGTGAGATTTCAATCAAATATCGTTAGTTAAAACAATGGTTCATGGAGTTATTTGTGAGTTACGTAGAAAACAAAACAAAAAAAAAATTAATCTCGACTAAAGTAAAGTGATAATATTTCAACAAACACCTACACTCCTTTGAACCTTTGTTATATTAATAATAGTATTTTTCAGTTGAAATATTGTTCATAAAGCCTCTGTGTGTGTGTGTATAAAAAAATTATGAAGCCCCTAAAAGAGCTTTTTATTCAATGTGAGTGAAATTCTAGATAGTATTATTCAACAATATTCTATTATAACCATATATAACAAAATTAATTACGTGTCTGAACATAGTCTAATAATAATATAAGCTACAACATAAAACGAATAATAATAATAAAAATAATAGTAATAATGATAATAAAATTCATTATGAACTAATCTGAATAATCTGTATAATGGTAATTGTATTATGAGAGTCTTCTACTTCAACACATATGCTAATGTCATTGACGCTCTGGTGGTGCTAGTTAGTTGTCGTCGTTGTTGTTGTTGTTGCTGTTATTAATAAAGAAAGTCACATATACTAGACTGTGTTTTAATTAGAGTCAGTAATTAGTGACATCGCGCAGGTGGTTGAGAGGGTACTCTGTATTGTTCTAGTGTAACTGTACACACTACACATTTTTTGTTTTGTGTGTTTGTGTTTCTCCTGCATTTTCTTTTTCAGTAAAAGTGTAAAACAGTGAAAATTTGCATAAAATTCTCTCTTATTTCCAGTGTTGATGTAAAATTTAAAACGTATATGACATATGTTCACAAAATAAAGCCATGAAAGAGACTTTTTTTTTTGTTATTATTGTTGCATACAGCTAGTATTACAGTTGCTAGTATTATACTAGAGATAGGTAGATAATGCAGAAACTTTTCAGTTATACACACATCCTATTTGTATTTACATGGATTTATTTTCATGTTAATGTGAGATCTTTCTGTGAATAATCTCAAAACAGCTACACTTCTATTGTTATAAAATATATGATTGTTAATAAAGTACAAGTGGCCAGTTGAGTTTTTAAAATGAAATTTATTGAATAAATTACATCAAAAAATAAGTTGCCATAAAAGTTGAGAAAAGTGACTCATATTTAAGAAGCTTAAAAGTTCAAGTTTTAGAGGGTCGGTTGGTATAATGAGTTTACAAAAAGTACACTTAGTTTTAAAGCTTTATTATTATTTGCAGAGTTCCAACTTTCAAGTCAATTTTCTTCTACGACTACATTTAGACCAGAAAACTTCATAAAGAACATCAGTTTGTTATATTTGTTGTGTTATATTATTCCACACCAACCATAATTTGTGTTAACAGTCAAAATCATTAAACACAAACCAAAAACTTGTTGATTTATCCACTTATTTTTTTTTTTGGTAGGTAAGTATACCAACGAAATTACTTGAAATCAAACTTTATGTACCTAATGTAGTTATTTATGCCATACTGAATATATTAACATCGATTTGTCGTTGTTAATAAAACGAAAAACGTAGTTAATTGTCACGTATCTAGTCGACAGGAGAACAAAATGTCATCCTATACATATAGGATGAGAATTTAATTCGTCCAACAATTTATTTTCACATCATACGTAAATCTACCAACTAGCAAGAGTAAATCGCATCAGTTGCTGATAGAGCGCTATCCAATCGATATAAATGGACAAATCGCCTTTCTACTTTAAAGTGAATTTATCGCAACGCCAATTCCAAATATTCTGATTTAATCCACAACCAATGAAGAAAATACCAAACAAATACACATATGTATATATAGTAGTTATATATAGGTACACATTTGTACATAAATGTAGTTGTAGTAAATTGAAAATCTAATCGAATTTAGAATCAAACAGATAAACGTAAATTTCCATTTATATCAATAGCTGAATTTATAACAAAATTTGTGAATTAAATAATTCACTTTCGCCTTTGAAAGCTACAAGTGTCATCTTTTAGCAACAAATTGTTGATCAATCATTCAATAATTCAAACAAGATCTTTACGTACATTACTAAATGTAAGTAATCAAGTTTATCAGTATTCGTTGCAACTCTCAAACTTAATAGAACTGTTGTCTATTTTGTTCAAAACCATCATTTGTCCCAATTTGGCCAAGTTAACAGAGACATTGAAACAGTTAATACAGTAACCCAAAGTTGATTTGACTCTACAAAACGAGTTGATAACAAACCCAATATTCAAAATGGCTATTGTACTTGATCTTATCACCACATCTATGGATATAACCAACCAAAAATCATGATACTTGTTTGTGTCGGTTCGATAAGTAGAAAAATACCAAATCAGAGGAGCGTTAGACTCAAACTAGTCAAGTCAAATTTAGTTCACTATCAATTTGCAAATTACTAACCAATGACACCCACAAACAAGATTTTAACTACAGTTGCCTAATTATCATATTACTTAGGATGGAATACATAAATGAATAATCGAATAGCCACTTAAATCACATGACACTGATGATGTCTCACTTAGGTATCATCCAAATAGAACAAGTCGCATTTCGGCTAACGATGATTTACATTTCAAGTCATTATCAACAAAAAAAATACAGCAAGAAGTATTCATGCGCCAGGGTAGAAATGAAGATGTTGCTATCGTAAGGTCATTACTAAAGGGTAATTTAAGATGACAGTGATAGCAACAAATTAACAACAGATTTAGGAAAATAACAACAATTTTAACAACTAAATTTACAAACGCTCCTTCCTCATAGTCTAAGATCTATTCGAAATTTTGAAACATTTGAAATGAGAAAATTTCAATTTCCAATTACATCCGTATACACTACGTAATACACATTCAAATAAAAGCTATATTTCTTAGTTTAGATTTATGTACAATGTAACTATTGCCAAGAAAATGGAAATCCATCGACTTCTCCTTGTGTATATGTTTGTGTATATATGTATAGATAAACATATACATATACATGTATAAGCGAGAGAATTGCCAAAACCTCGGCAGGTCATTTTTATAGCACAAAAACTCTTGACTATAAACTCGAACGAGAATGCAAAATCTGTTTCACTATTTCACGTTGACATAGATAAACGTTCTTGCAATTTGCGCATTTCCTGATAACATGTAGAAGAGCTATGGCCGTCGAGATAGAAATAGCAACCAGGACAACCAGCCTATATAATATACGTTACAGTAAATGTACAATAATAATAGTAAGAATATCAAATGTATATAAGATATAAAAGAGAATTGAACAATTTTGAAACGTTTGATGAAAAGTGGCACAACAAAATGACAAGTTGGATAAAAAGCTTGATGTCAACATAAAGAGGATTTATAACGGTAATCCTACAGAAAACAAGAGTGTCGATGATGCTCATATTTTATTCATTTCTTGTATTAACAGAACATGTATAACAAAATATAAATAAATATTTACCACATGTACAGTTATATAGAATAGAATCTCATCCAAAACTGATCACAATATAAACGAGAAACGTTAGAAAAATCGATGATAGTTCATAGAAAAACTGATATTTTATATTAGACAGTAAGATATTCCATTAATTTTAATAAAATGCTTTCCTCGATAATACGATTTTACTGTAAAGCAACAATTGTATTGTTGATCAACAGGTTCATTATACAACAACTGTCGTTGATTCTATAATCTTTTTGTTATATCGTGTAATGCAGAGAGAGTTTTATTACGAAAATTTAAAGTGAAACAGTATTTTCTAGCAGAATGTGTTCAATACACAGCCATATACAGCTGTTGCAACTGCATTATACACCACAAAATTTTGCAATTTTTTTAGTTTATATGTAAATTCTGTCAAATACAAAACAAAAAATTTACAAGATAAATTATAATAATAATAATAGAAAATCAAAATGAATAGATGAAATATTGTAGGTATCCTGTTAATTTTTGCCACGTAAAGTAAAATATTGCATTAATAAAGTCTTTAGAAATTCACAGTATAGCGGGGTACGTAATTGGAGATTGTTTTATTGTTGGTAGTCAAGCTGAATTATTTACGCTACAAAGTAATTTCATTCAATTATTCATAAAATAGCTTTTTTACTTATATTCTGATATCCTTATTCTTTCAATTTTTTAAATTCATAATAATAAAATTTTGAGGATAACAACATGGGAAAATAAATTGCACAAATGGTGGATGCGCCGGTTGAAATTTGTGCAATAAAAACACAAATTTAAAATTATCTTTTATACAAGTAAGCTTTCTAATTGATCATAATACGCTCGTTACATAGCTATATTTTTAGTGCTATTCTGAGTATATCCCTAACAGAGGCTATATTTGTGAAAAGACTCCCCAAACACCGATGAATGATGGGAATGGCAATCAGACAGCAATGTAGATGATATCGTTATAATTTCGATATAACCGCATGGCCAGCAAAATAGCAACTCATCCATTTCCATTAACCAAGCAATAACTGAAACACAATAGTATAGCTGTGGGGTTAGCTGAGCAATTAAATGCTTTCCAACTATCTTGATTATTGTTAGGTGGGTTATACAATAAATGCAGTCTGAGGTGTTATACATACATAAATGTATCTATATGTATGTATCATAGTTCTCTCTTGACTTAATATGACTGCAATCGTGGACCTTTGTCTCTGGCAAATTTCCATTCAAATGTTCTGGCAATGAGGCAATAGAATAGTAGCAGTCTGTACTAGGACGAGGAGTCGGTATAGTCCTACGGTAGTCTCTACCATCATCGTTGGGATTATGGTAATGTGACGTGGGAAAAGGGAAGTTAGGTTGAGAGGGGAATGCTTATTCCCTCTCTATGTATATGCCAAGAGCGGCACTAAAAGCTGATTAAACCAAGAGCCAAATGCAAATTTGTGTCGTGAAAGAACACTTCCGTAATCGTCACCAGGTTAATTTCATCAAGCCAGAACGTTACCGTTACCCATGGATAGAGTAAATGGTTATATTTTATAATTACATTCTAATTTCAACTATATATACAGTGCTTATGGTGCAAAAGAACATATGTTGCTGTCATTGAATTTTCAACAGATTCTCCTCGTTATCTTCTATACTAATGTAAGATATAAGCCAATCGGAACCAAAATAACAAAGATTTTCATGATTATTAGGATTACATACAGCACAGCATACAATATCGATTAACTTCTGACATAAATTTAATTCGTTTTTTTTTCGTTCATTTAAGCAGACAATTAAATGTAAACCGGAATCTTTATAATGCTATTCAAACATGCTAACCCCTGTTATCATAACGAAAATTCGGCCATTTTTCGCAATGAAACTTTAAAAGTACAATATAACAGAGGGGCTATATATGTATTTTGATCGAGTTAGAGTACAGCTGACCAGCCAGTCCAGTGATGTATTATCACATTTACCATTCACTGAGCAAGGGTGAATTGATATATAACATTCATATCCTTGTTCACAAAGCTTGATTATTATGGAACATTGATATCGAGCAATGAGCCTTATTGTTGATACTGTCCAACAAAAACTGACCAAATTCATTTCTCTGAACGAACACCGAATAACCAACCGCCGTCAGCCGTATTACATTCCACCCGGAAACAATAATGTAATTTATAGATATTTTACCCATTTTAAACTAACAAAAATGTAAAAGTGTTGTAAAAATTTTGCAACAATAATAATTCGTTGTTGGTTTTTCATTATTTTATTTTTTTTTTGTTAATATGTCCACATTTCAAATTATTGTTATGTGTGCTAATTTGTTAATTTAACCAATTTACAATAGCAGTTGAGGCAATATATTGTGCAAAATTTTTATGCAAATTTTCCTTTACAATTATTCCCATTGTATCAATTAATTCTATTGTAACTAATTTATGTACCTACGAGTGTATGTTGGTTGTCGAGTAGCAATGGTTTTACAACAAACTAATAAACCAATGCTACATATATTTAGCATATGAGGGATTTTGATTCCCATATAATATGAGTACTAAGAGTAAAGTAATATTGTAGCTTGTTTGCTAGAAACAAAGTAATTAAACTAATCTCAAGTATAGCAAGTTGAACAGCAGTACGAATTTACGCTATTCTATAACTATATAAGCTCTCATATACAATTTAAGTAACTCAATTGTCCATGTAAATTAAGCGTTGGGATATAGGAGGCTGATATCACAATTTATCCTGTGGAATTGGAAATGAAGTTAAATGTGAAACAGGATACAATTACCAACGAAACAAAAAACAAAAAAAAAATACGATTATTTTAGGAACCCTCATCAATTATTCTAGACAATCGTTTGCGATTTAAGCCAGTATAAACCATTTTATCTATTAACACCCAAACAGGCTGTCTAATTTTCTATAAAAACAATTTCAAGACTGTTGTTGTTAAAAATTACCAATACCTACACAGTTGATCTTTTTTATCTAAACAATATTCCAGCAAAATAGACAGACACAAAAACATAGGTCAACTTAATTTGACAAAACAATATACCTATGTTCGAAACACTTCTCTATTTTGGTTGCAGAATAAGATGACTAACTCCCTAGTGTGCCGTTTCATTCGCTTGCCGCACTGTTGCTCCCGATTCCCCAAACTCTTGTGTTCCTATTGCCTCCTATATGTATACCACCACCACTACTACTAGCATTACTACCAAAACCATCCACCCTAGTTGAGCAACAACAATCCATTCCCTTTATAGCTCCTTCCTCATATACACATATATAATCTATATATATATATATATATACATGAAAGAGTGTTACAACAGAATACTCAACCATGAAAAATTTAATCTAGAATCCCCGTTGACACAACAAGAAACTGTCAGAACGACTCCTGTCCAATTTCTTTAGTTAAAAAATTATCGACCAGTGTCCAATTCCTGAGAGACCACGTGCCATCATCGCCACAAAAAGACAGTGGAAACCAAGATAAAAAGATTGTCGTCTGCTAACCGAGACCTTCTATCAATTCAACCTTAATGTCACACAAGGTTTATTCTTGATATTTATCACAGCAATTACAATTACAATCTGTTTCACAATTTAAAAGAAAATACTAAAAAATTGGACAAACGTAAAGTAATGGTGTATCCCCCAAGCGTTGATCATTAATAATAAAAAAACTAAGAAGAAAAATAACAAGGACATGTTTTAAATATCAGCCTCAAATCAGACAGTTAGAGAGCCACGTAATGGACAAGTGACAAGCGACAGCTTTTGTGTATTGGTCAAAATACAAAAACAACAATTGTTGAAGAATTCCCAATGGTATCTATTCTAATTACGAATATCTGTTGTGCTACCCTCCTATATGTATATTCCATTTCAAGTAGCCACTGTTCGGCCTCTAGAGACATTGATACAAACATTGTTTTTGATGGAAATGTCATGTCAGTGTGATCTCCTACTTCAGAAGTGTTTTTGGAAATCTACCAATTTAGTTGTTGTTCACTACAACACGAGAAAACTAAACAATAATAGATCAAAAACTAAGCAAACTATTGTTGATTATTTTCATTAATTTATTTTGTTTTGCCGGAAAATACAACAGCAATTACAACAATTATAACAACTTATGGTTAACTGTTAGTAAATTAGACAACGCAACGATTAACTATCAAGTTTTTCTTGTTCCATTTGATTTGTACCAAGTAATCTTTGGTAATGTAAGCACACTTTCAAGTGACGTTAAATAACTTGAATACACTTCATATAGATTATTGGCATTTCAAATTGTATCAATATTTGAAAAATTCGGTTTAAAGAATGTTTATACATCATCAAATTCGACTTGGTACAAGCCAATTTGAAAAAGGCAAAATTCGATAGTTTATTAATTGGATCCTCACACTAACCTATAACTAGCACCTGAATGATGGGAGAGAATTCACAAATAAAGAAAACCTCAAAAATGTATTTATTATACATTGGAAATAATAATTAAGGTTGAGGTTTGTTTGGGATTCCATAAATAATCTGTAACTAATTCAAGGATTAAACGTTCAATATAAAACAGGAAACGAGTATAAAAGTGATATATAAAACAAGATAGAGTCAATGTCAATCGATTTCTACGATAAGGTTTCCTATCTCGAATTACATTAAAGTTGAGTTATAAAATAATGATTTTACTGTATTTACTACTTACTATCCTACAACCAAACAAAATTTTTAATCTTCTTTTTATATACAGGGTAGGGGCAGATATGGCAGGTATCTCGTTTAGATACTGGAGATAAATTCAAAACTGAACACAAAAAATTTTCGGCTTTTCAAATATAGCGGAATAGTGAAATTTTTGGTAAACCCTACATGGGAATTTTCTTTATGGCTCTCATAAGGAGTTTTTACACTTGTGCGCTATTCTATGCGTCAAGGCCTACGTTTGACACACGTGTTGCATGCCTCAAACCGAGTTGAACAGGATGTTAAAACAACGATGTATTCAACCGGCAACGTGCATCATGCATCTTTCAATAGAGAGGCATGTATTTGATGCACGAAGAATTGAAAGGGCAAGTTAAAAGCGCACAAGTGTAAGCACGCTCATAGATGGTTGAATTTGAAGTAAAATGATCAGATGCGAGTTGTATTTAGTGCATGCAGAGGCACGGTTGCCAATGGTCGCTATTTACAAAAAACCAACAGTAGTTATATGATGAAGATCCTATTCCACTTTGGAATTTTGGTGGATGCGCCGGGGTACTTTCACGCACGAAATTTGAAAATTTGGTGGATTCGCCACG
>JAZBGY010000005.1:0-95073 GCA_037414755.1 Lydus trimaculatus
ACCACTGCTAGCTATTATGGTTCTTATACAGGCTGAATTAGTCCAGTTTTTAGGAAATGGTCCAATGTGGACTTCGATTAATTCTGAATTAATCAACCCCTGTAGAACTCATTGGTGGTCAGCTTTACTTTATTTACAAAATTATTTATATGGAGATGGTACTGTAAGTTGAATATTTACTCAACAAAACTCTGAATAAATTCTAATCATTTGAAGTACAAATACAAGACACTTTGTACACTTTAAATATTTATAATGCTAACAATTACACTTTGGCTTCTTGGATAATCTTTACTTACAGTACAATTGAAACCAAGTGGACCATTGTTGCTATCTTTAAATCTAGATTAAAATTGGTTCAGAGTTGTTCAATAAACATTTCTTATATGATTTGATTGTAGTGTGTACGACAAGCTTGGTATTTGTCAGTTGATTTTCAACTATATCTATTGTCACCAATAGTTTTGCTATTTGTAAGAAAATCACGAAAATATGGTATGTACATGTTGTATGGTCTTATAATATTAGGTTTCGTCTCACCAACTCTAAATACATATTTTTATGGATTGCATCAATCATTTTTTGCACTTGGGTAAGATTTCTTCAACTAAACATAATTAACTCACTGATGATTGAGTTAAATTTTATTTAGGACAGGAGCCGACACATATATGTACAAATTTTATAATCAGACGTACACACGATTTGGACCATACGTTATCGGTATGTTCGCTGGTTATCATATTTATGATTTAAGAAAATTTGGGAAAAAGATTCAACTATCCACAGTAGGTAGATTATAATTTCCAATATACATTTTCATTAACAATATTCGATTCCCTTAGGTAAACGTATTGGCTCTGTGGTGTTTAGCTTTAGGTACACTTGTTGCTTGTATCGTTGGTCCGTACGATATTATCGACTGTGCAGAGTTCCATTGGTATGAAGCTGTCGCTAATGGTTTTGTACGTAATGCATGGGCAATAGGAATATGTATTGTAATCTTCTTATGCCTCACAGGATATGGCGGTAATAACATTGACACCCAATCAAATTTTAAACTAATTTTATTGAAACTTTTCAGGTCCTATCAATTGGTTTCTGTCATTACCAGTATTTCAATTATTGTCGAAATTATCTTATGCCATATATTTAATACATTATCAAGTAATTGTAATAAGATATGCCCGATCTAGACAACAAATTTTCTATAATAATGAACATATGGTAAATTATTTCTAGTGAATTAAAAATTAGTAGTAAATTTGTTTAAAATGTTGTACTGATTCTGTTTCCTTTAAGTATTTAAATAAATCATTTTTAAAATCTAAAGTGTCATAACTTTTTTTTGATCTGTTGCTAAATACATTATACTTTTTGAATATTTTTTTAGTCTTATTATGGTTTATGTATATATCTATTTCATAATTAGTAATTAAAACAATTTTTACTTTCAAACTGTTTTTAAGCCTTTGAACAGAGCTGTCGTCTCAAAACAGCAGACCAGCAGAAAATAGTTATAAGCTTTCTGTATAAATATTATCATTGTACTCAAACATTGCGAAGAAAAACTGCTTGTCAGGTCTAAGAAGCATGACCATTGACCATCGTGCTTAAGGGATCTTTACAGCTTGAACCAACTAAAACAGCTGGATTAGTGACACATTTTGAATTTATTTAGAACTCTGCCGACACACCTTCTGTACAAAAACTGTTTCACTCGAAAGTGATGCTCGTCAGGTTGCCATTATAGTTCAAGATTATCGAACGCATCTGTTATTTTGAAGTGAATCCTTTTTCGGCTACAGTTTATCAATGAAATTAGAAAATAAGCTTACACCAGAATAATTTTTGTGAGAAATTTTTCCCGGCGCATCCACCATTTTTTAGACAATTCTTATTTATTTTCCTTGAGGGTCCGCACTTGGTACATCCAATATCATTGAAAACGGGGGACAATATCACGGTCGCATTTTTCAATTTGGAACAAAGGTCTATACCTCAAACGATTGGGAAAACATAGGGCTGTTTCCCTATTTTTTTGATTTTCCTAAATTCAATGCCAAATTTACAAACCCAAGAAATGTTAAATACTAAGAGACAAAAAACGTCCTTCAAATTCAAACTTTTCAGCACAAATTTAACATCAATTTATAGAGCAAACAAATCTGAAGTTCCCTACTTTGCTCTTTTTCGAAACATGGATTTTGTTTTTTCAAAATTTTCCTTTAAATAAAATATTGCATGCAACTTTTACACGGTTAGTTTTATAAAGCTTACCGTTACGTTAAATGGGAGAGGGGTGATAACCAATCGCTACGCAGACAGCCAGAGTGGGAATGTCTTTCTTATAGCATTGTTGCCGATAACAATTATTTACGTATGGGATATAAATAGAATTTCTTATCATATTAAGCCGGGATCAGACGACTGGTGTACTTGGCCAATAGACGAATATTGGTATACTTGGAAAGTGTACCAGCTCATGGACCATTGTAAAAGCAAAGACGCTCACACGATGTGTACAATGTTTGTTAAAAATACGCCAGCGAATTTGTACAATGTTGGCGGATGGATAGAACCGTGTTGACAAGCATGGATAGCGATCATACTGAAAACGTGGTCGCGTGAGCAGCTGCTGTGATTGGAATCGGTGTATGTTATCGATACAGAAAGCAAAGCAAAGCAATGCACAATTACATGTACAACTTGTCTGAGCGCACCACAAGTACAGACTTGCCAAGATCCAAGATCCCTTTGACTTGTGTCATTTTTACCAACAAACGATGGGAAACGAACCAGTACCCACCAGTGACAAATAATTGTACAAGTAGACCACTCACACGGCATGGTAAGTCTACGCCATTGACAAATATTGGCCAAGTACACCAGTCGTCTGATTCCGGCTTTATATTATAGTTAAATATGTATAAAGACAAAAAGCTAAATATAAAAATGAAAATTAAACAATTGAAAAATCATGGAACATTTCCACAGTTAGACTTATAATAATCGGAGGCCATGATTCCCACTGACATTTTTTTTTAAATACAGTCAGGGAGAATATACAGGTGTACTGATAATTAAAGTGCAAGTTGCCGTTAGGTACCTTTATTGGTTATTGTTTGAAAAACTTAAATTTAAACAATAGCGAAAATCAATTTTATTCTAATCGAAACAAGTTTTTCCATAATCCTTAGGTTTTTTTTGCATAGAAGTATCCTTACACTCATACTATATCTAGTATAATACAGGAAAACCTCGATCATCGTACTTTCGATTATCGCGATATTCGATTTATCGCGGTTTATAATTTGGTACCAAAAATTCAATTATTACCCTCCAAATTCTAATTATCGCGATTTCCAAGGATTTGCAAATGAGCTAATTTGTGTTATCAATGACATAACTGAGATAGATTTCTATCGCGGTACTATGCGTAGCAACAATAACCACGATAATCGAGGAATTCCTCTAGTTGATTATTTATAAATCGTTACATCAATGACTGTATATCAAAGACTGTGCTTTTTTTACATGTCATTAGCAGTCCCCTTTCATCGCAACAATTCCTAGTGGGGACGCTCACAACAACCCATGAAGAAATTATTAAACACAATGAACATAAACAACCGAATTTTTATAAATATATTTGTTGTTGAGTTAATGTAGAAGATACAAATTTGGATGCCGGATCATTTTAGAATCTGCTTAATCTAGAGATTTTGTCGATATGATTGATCATACTGTGTTCATCTGTGATGAATGTAAGTAAATGTTGTTATCTATTTGTCTAGTAGCCACTCTAATCACACAAAAATCGGTATCAATCACAAAACTATCGATGGTATTCCACAACAGAATGATTCCTTTTCTGTCTCGTAAATTGTCTGATTTTGCTTATTCGTTTCACGTTGAAACACATTTTTAATACGGCTGTTGACTGCAGCAATCACAAAATTAATACAATAACATTTTTATTGCGATTAGTATTTTAGAGCATTTTTAAAATCTTTACGTGCTGATAAGCACTTAATAAGGAAACTATATAATGCCTTCATTTAAGCATATAAAATAATTATTATTTAGTTTTTTAGCAAGCAACAATGTTTGCCATACGTTATATAGTGCTTGCGTTATTTCTGAATTTAAATAGATCCGTTTATTGTGAAAGTATAATAGATTTAGGTTTGAATAGTTTTAATTTTATAACAAACCTAGACAATGTGTCATCGACATGTCAGGATCAGCTGAGGAACTTAAATCAATCGATACTATTAACCAGTAAAAATTCATCATTAAATATCAAAAACAAATATAATTCTAATTGATTATTTTAATTATTTAGTGTTTGACGCTTCTGCAAAACTACCAGATGGCATGCTAATACCACTTTATTACCATTTAGGCCAGTTCGATGAATGCTATGATATTAATTATCAGTCAGAGATTTATGGTAAATATTGTTTAGGAACTACGACAGTTGATGCACTTTCTTCTTTACTACCAAATTTAACAGGCCTTGTAAGTTTATAGATGAACTGAACTTTTTCCGTTATTTTTTACAAAAATACATTTGTAGATAAATGGTGATGTTTCTACTTTACAAAAAAGCAATGTACCAAGCACACCAAATCAGAATGCTCTTCATTTCGGCTATTGTCTATCAAATGGATGTACTGTTGATGATTTTCACAAATTGTTCAGTTGGTTGGAATTTGATGAAGAGTATTGTTATTCGAAACCTACAGAACCGAAACTATCAACAGGAGCCATTATAACAATGTAAGCACTTTTTTCACATTTGATTCTAATAATAAATATACTTACAGGGTTCCATATCTCACATATTTTCAAATTTTGTACGAGTACCTGACTGCTTCTATAGCTCAGTTGTACCCTGTTCAGGTTCTTGAAACTTGTATTCGACTATTTTAGTACATATTTGTACATCTTTATATCGTATTTTCGTGTAAAAATTAAGTTTTTGTTAAATTTGAGCGTTTTAAAGCTTCAAGTCAAGATTTGTTATCTTTTATCAAGGTTTCTAATGAATTTGTGTTTGTTTTAGAACAATTTTAAGTTTTTTCTTAGCTCTGGTCGTATTATCAACAATATTTGATGTTTACCTCTTCTATTCCGATAAAAGTAATTTTATTTTTTATTTTTAAATACGTTCCACCAACGTTATTAATGTTGAAATTTTTTTTCAGAAACTCCACACGAACTCTTGATAGCATTTTCAGCGTTCACAAATGGGAAAAAACTAATAAAAACTTCAAACAATCCTAATCAACTGCTTTGTTTAGATGGTTTAAGAGCAATTTCTATGGTATGGGTGGTACTGTTTCATGTATATATGAATATATTTACGGGCGCACTATTTGTGAATCGACCTAAGATGAGAGAGGTAACTCTTACAATTAATGTTATTATTCTTGATTAATTTTAAAAAAATGCCTACTTTTAGTGGCTGCATAACCCATTTAATACAATAATAGATCAAGGTACTATAGCAGTGGATACATTTTTGGCTATTGGTGGTGTACTTGTGGTTTATACATTTTCAAAGTCAATGGAGCGTTCTGATAATTTCAATATTGGCATACAGTATCTTCATAGATATTTAAGATTAACACCACTGCTAGCTATTATGGTTCTTATACAGGCTGAATTAGTCCAGTTTTTAGGAAATGGTCCACCGTGGACTGCTGTTAATTATGAATTAATCAAACCCTGTAGAACACATTGGTGGTCAGCTTTAGTTTATTTACAAAATTATTTAAATCCAGATGGTATTGTAAGTTGAATAAAACTCTGAATAAATTTTAATCATTTGAAGTACAAATACAAGACATTTTGTACACTTAAAATATTTATAATTATAACAATATTTATAATTTATAACAATTACACTTTGTCTTCCTGGATAATCTTTCCTTACAGTACAATTGAAACTAAGTGGACCGCTGTTGCTATTTTTAAATCTAGATTAAAATTGGTTCAGAGTCGTTCAATAAACATTTCTTATATGATTTGATTGTAGTGTGTACGACAAGCTTGGTATTTGTCCGTTGATTTTCAACTATATCTATTATCACCAATAGTTTTACTATTTGTAAGAAAATCACGAAAATATGGTATGTATATGTTGTATGGTCTTATAATATTAGGTTTCGTATCGCCAACTCTAAATACATATTTTTATGGGTTGCATCAATCATTTTTTGCACTTGGGTAAGATATCTTCAACTAAAAATAATCAACTCACTAATGATTGAATTAAATTTTATTTAGGGCAGGATTCGAAACATATATGTACAAATTTTATAATCAGACGTACACACGATTTGGGCCATACGTTATTGGTATGTTAGCTGGTTATCATATTTATGATTTAAGAAAATTTGGGAAAAAGATTCAACTATCCACAGTAGGTAGATTATAATTTCCAATATACATTTTCATTAACAATATTCGATTCCCTCAGGTAAGCGTATTGGCTCTGTGGTGTCTAGCTTTAGGAACACTTGTTGCTTGTATCCTTGGTCCGTACGATATTATCGACTGTGCCGAATTCCATTGGTATGAAGCTGTCGCTAATGGTTTTGTACGTAATACATGGGCAATAGGAATATGTATTGTAATCTTCTTATGCCGCACAGGATATGGCGGTAATAACATTGACACCCAATAAAATTTTAAACTAATTTTATTGAAACTTTTCAGGTCCTATCAATTGGTTTCTGTCATTACCAGTATTTCAATTATTGTCGAAATTATCTTATTCCGTATATTTAACACATTATCAAGTTATTGTAATAAGATATGCCCGATCTAGACAGCAAGTTTTCTATAATAATGAATATATGGTAAATTATTTCTAGTAAATTAAAAATAAGTTGTAAATTTGTTTAAAATGTTTTATTCTTTCTAGATGTGGAGTTTCTGGGGTGATTTTGCTATCAGCATTGCTTTATCTGTATTGATGTATTTTATGTTTGAGTCTCCAATGGTGATTGTTGAAAAATATATACTTGCACCGTTTAGAAAGCCTACACAAAAAAAGGCGTAGAAAATTTGCTTGAATATTCTAGTTATTATATTCTAAATTAGTAAGTACTGTTGTACTGATTCTGTTTCCCTAAAGTATTTAAATAAATTATTTTTAAAATCTAAAGTGTCATAACTTTTTTTTGACCTGTTGCTAAATACGTTATACTTTTTAAATAGTTGTAGCGATTACTAGGATTTTGAAAGATCATATCATTTTCTTCGGTCTTATTTTGATTTACGTGGCTATCTATTTCATAGTTTGTAATTAAAACAAGTTTTAATTCTAAACTATTTTCAAGCATTTGAACAGAGCTGTCGTCTCAAAACAGCAGACCTATAGAGTATGTTTAAAGGACGATTGAGAAAACAGCTATGAGCTTTCTGTATACATTGTATTCAAACATTGCGAATAAAAACTGCTTGTCAGGTCTAAGAAGCATGACCACAGCTTGAACCAGCTAAAACAGTTGGATTAGTGACACATTTTGAGTTTATAAAGAACTCTGCCGACACACCTTCTGTACATACAAAAACTGTTTCCGTTGAAAGTGATGCTCGTCAGATTGTCATTACAGTTCAAGATTATTAAACACATCTATTATCTTGAAGTGAAATTGAAAAATAAGCTTACATCAGAATAATCCTGGTGAGACATTTCCTCCGGCGCATCCACCATTTTTACACAATTCTTATTTATTTTCTTTAAGGTTAAATCGATACGTAAAACTAGAAAGGTTTATCATTCATTATAAAGCTAACAACTGGTAGTTTACTACAGTTTACTATGGTAATATCCTTGTGAATGACAGAAGCTTTCGTTGTGACTGAATCAACAAAAGTTTGTCAAATGTCAAATGTTTTCCAACTTGACATGAATAGTTCGAAACATTTTTTCAAGTTTTCAACTAAATTATGTCCGTTAAACGTATACAAAAGTTATTGTTTTCAGAATATTGTGATTTCAAAGATATGGTACTAATTGAAACTCCATTTGTACAAACAACCCGAGAAGGTAAAGGAATCCGACAAGTACATTTAGGTATATCGATATTTAAAAATAATTGCTTTTCACGGTTGATTGAATCAATTTTTAATGACTATCGATTAGGATTAACACCAACAAAGTTCATTTTGGCTGCTGATCTTTTACCACCAGTCGAACAATCGACAATTACATTTCTATCAGGTATTGATCCGGAAATTGAAACGTTTGAATTAATTGCAATTTATCCAATCGAATGTGTTAATATGAGTATATTTAAACGACGCAAACGACAAGTTTTGAAGGCACGTTTTTGTAATAATCGTTTACTGTATTTTGAATTAGGTGGATTTGAAAATCGTCACGTAAGTGTTACTCTTAGTTGTTTAGCTATTTCGTTTAGTTGATAAAAGTAAAAAAAATCTAGAGTTATTGGACTTTATGGTGCGAAAAAGTTAAATTCTTATCACCCGAATATTCAGGGTCATCACATTCCGAAACATCTGTAGCTGCATCATCTTCATCAAGTAGCACGTATCTGATTGATAAGAAAGAAATTAGGAAAACGAACGGTTCGAGACAAATCTGGTATCAATTTGGATTTTGTCAAGATCCTACATCAAAAATTTTTAAAAATGTATAAAAAACAATGGTTTTTGACCAGAATTTAATAAAATTGTCGATTATATTGTCAGAGAGTTATCGTTCCTGAAATATTGGGTTCTTAAGCTTGTTAGCACTTTGTACCCCTAAAAAAGTATGTGCTTGATGGCTCTGATATATTGCGTTCTGTGTTCAAACAAGCGCCACTTTAACTTTACACAATTACAATAGTTCTAACCTATTACTGTGATAATGTACTACTTCAGATCAGAAATTAACTCTGATAATATAATTTCAACTTGTGAATATCGGCTGGAATAATTAGTCTTTTACAGGACAAAGCTCCACATTGGACTGATCGTTATTTGTATTTGGGTGAAAATTTTGAAGAACACCCTTACAACTATCGCCCTATAATGTCGCCACCAACGTTATCACAATTTCTTGATGTCAATAAAAAGGAAGCCAGATTATATCCAAGTGTCAATCAATTTTCATCGACAACAAACAGAAATATTAATACTTGTCTCTCATCATTAAATGATGTAAATATGATAGAAATGGAAAATCAATTGGAGCAAGCTGTGAACATTTGGGAAATTTCTAAAGAACTAAATCACAATTGTAGAATACGTCATAGACGACGGTACGGTTTTGTACCACAACCTTTATTACTTAATGGTTTAGGATCATGGAATATAACACCAGGAACATGTTACTCAATACAAGTCAGTAATATCGAGATTTTCAATTGTAGGTAATTATAACCGTTTTCTTATACGATAGATGAAAAGGATACCGTCAGCTGTAAATGCACGTCGTCCACCAATTGAGCCTGAACTACAATTACCAATAACCAAACGACAACTATTAACAACAATTTCTTGTAAAGATCTTTGTGATAACTCTGACATAATTGGACGAATCGATGATAAAGGTTTACGGTGAGTTATTTGATTCTGTGGTGAAATAAATTTGAACTGATTTACGAAAATCAGCTTAGTTTTTTTGAGAGAACACAAATGGTATTTTTCTGGACACCAGATTATTGGTATCGGCCTATGTCAGCTAAGAATGCTTATTTAGAACTCCAAACATACCTAAATCAAATACGAAATCGTCGTAATCAAACACAGAGTGAGTTTCCAGGATGTAAAACTATTTCAGAGAAAATTCGTAAGTCTAACGATGGTCAATCTAAATCAACAGGAAACAAACGAAAGTTTTCTATTTTTAATAGTAATAAAAACAAGAAAAACGCTAATATAGGCAAGATTTATCGTTATTTCAATATGTCCCTTGATTTGTTGAGAATTTAATTGCTCATTTTTTTGAGTCTTACAGGTAAAGACGTAAGTACAAACACTCCAACAGTGAAGAAAGAAAGTGCTTTAGAATTTCTAAAACGAACTCTTTGTATTAATACAATATTAACAGCATGGGATTTTAATTCAACAACGTTATCAGAACAGTTAACAATAATTGATAGAGATTTATTTATAAAGATAACCGCGAAAGAATTAAAAATTATATTACGGCAAAAAAGTACGAGAAATGCTCCAAACGTTTCGACATTTATTGCTTTTGCACATCGAATAACATGTCTAGTAGCTACTGATATTCTAAGAGATGATTGCAAAGAGGTAATAACATTTTGATTAATTCAATTTTGTTTATCAATTGAAATAAAATCAATTTTAGAGAAGGGCGCAATTGATCACCCGTTTCATTAATGTTGCATACAAATGTTATCGATTATTGAATTTTCATTCATCTAGAATTATAATTTATGGTTTACAAATGCCGGCAATTTATCGATTAAAATCGACATGGAATTATGTGCGTAGAAAACATTCAAGTAGATATTTGATTTTTGAATTTCTATGTAAATTCTTTGGCAATTGTTATCAATCGCCTTATCAAAACATACAATCAAACAAACAAGCATTTATGCCATTTATTGGTGATGTTGTTGCAATATTATTCGATAAAACACTTGATTTGGAAAATATTAACTCATACAGAATGATGTATGATGAACGTTTTCTATGGAATGCTATCGATTTTTTGAGAAATTCCCAATCGTGTGCTTCAAGATATGCCTTTAATTGTGATCATAGAGCACATGAATATTTATTGAAAGCTAGATATAAAGAAGAAAAAGAGAATTTTTATCATTCTATCAAGATGGAATCTTCATATTATTGATTGACTGATTTTTTTTAATAGCAAATTGAAATATAACGATTGAGCAATAATTGTGTTGAAGTTTGTTTATTACATGTCTTGGTCCGTATTGTAAGGCAGTAAATATTTAAGTTGTTCCATTTGAAAGCGGTTAGTTAGTTAAATAACCTTTATTACAGTTGATCAATAGAATCGTTAAACATAAAGATAATCGATTGATAAAAGAAGAAATACAGGTGACCCGAGCAACCGTACGCATATAAAAATTTCCCCGGCGCATCCACCATTTTTGCACAATTAGCATTTATCGTTGTAAAATTGAACGAGTGTACGTTTCAGCCTTTTATTTTATTTTTTGGATGATTGAGAGTTAAGAAATGCAAAAACTGACAATTTTAATTGATAGTTAACTGTGTAGTTATCCGACAATTGCATTTCAATTCTTTATATGTGATTGAAAAAGGACTGAAACAAGATTTGTCTGGATGCAGGACATTCCACTCAATTTTTTGAAGAGTCGTAAATCAAGAGGCTGTTTTTGTCTGTTGACGGCAACACAGCCCGGTGTACTAGTGATTCACATGACATAACATTATATAGAGAACATGACTGTTTTATAGCATATTACTGGTTAAAATAAGGATGAAATCTTGGATTTGATTAAATCGTTTTATTTCGTAATGATTACAATATTTTTAATTAATTCACAAATAGAACACGTTACAATAAAACAATATTTCGATTATTACACAATAAGACACACAAGAAACAAGTATGTAATAGATAATAATGAAAATAAGCTTATCACAATCAAATCTCGGCACATATGCATATTCCAATTAAACAACCTACAATAAAAAAGTAAAGAGACACCAGGACACAATACAGTACAATACAAACAATTAGATAAATATTGTGTTTTAAATTACGATTTCAATTTGCACCATTTCCTCTAGCATTAATCTTACGTTACATGTAGTGGATGGTCGTTAATTACTGTTGGCCTGAAAATACACCATTTCGTTAATTTTAAGAGACGAAAACAAGCTGAATTGTTTTTTTTTTAATTTTTTGGTGAAAAGAAGAAAGAAAAGTGTTAGGTAGATAGAAATTTCATGCAACTTTTAGTGAAATAATCAATAAAATTTCAATAAAAACGCTTACATTTCTCCAAATGTAATACTTTTTTGTTGTACAAGCGGTTTGTGATTACCACTTTTCAAAATACCATTTGGTGTCGCTGTTTCGTTCTTCTTTTCATTATGATTATTATTATTATTATTATTATTATGAATATTGATTGTGAGAGTATTTGAAAAACACGACATTAGATCATCTGTTGATTTCGCTAAATTTCTACTTAATGAATTATTGAGTGATATACGAATTGATCCATTACTTTCAGCTTTAATATGTTGATAACTTAATAAATTCTCCTGCAATATTATTTGCAGGATAATTCATTAAATATTTTTTGTAAATGAATAATAATTAATTATTAAATAAACTTACCAATGATTCTGTACGTTTTTTAAGATTCGATCGATTCAATGTTTGTGCTAATTCAGATGCAAATTCCCGTGTCACACTACCACCATTTTGTACTGAATTATTTTGTAAAAAATCAAAACGTGCCGGTTGACGGCGTACTGTCCCTGATGGATATTCACCAATTGTTACACTAATCGGTCGTTGTTTCGATGGTTTTATCGATTGATTACTTGAACAACTTGACGTTGAACTATTTGATAACTGTTTCGTTAATGGAGCTTTACTATTATTATTACTATTATTATTATTATTATTATTATTATTAAAGTACGTATCAGGCGGTTTAACAGGTTTATAACAAATATTTGAGTTGTTCAGTTTGTAGGACTCTAATGAATCCATTTCAACACAATAATCTTGACTAGTTTTGTTATTGTTATTATTATTCTTGACATTGTTAATCGATCGTTGTAATGATGATGCTGATGTAATGCTTAGAGTATCATAATCAGGTGTCGGACAAGGCGGTGGTGATTGTTGATATGATGATAATGTTGATGTTTTAACAGGAACTGGAGGTGCTTTCGGTTTCTTATTCGTTGTCTTTACTATTGATTGTGGATTGTTTGGTTGAATAATCTCTTTATTATTATTATTATTATCATGGTTGTTATTATTATCATCATTATTATTGTGATTAACGATAGGAAACTGAAATAATAAATTAAAGGAAATGTAATTTTTCGTAATAACTAAAAAAAAAAAACTATAATTTATATGTTATTACAGGTGGTGGTGGTGGTGGTGATGTTGGTACAGATGATGTTTCACTACTTTCTGTTGTAAGATTTGTTAATCGTTCAGTTAGTTTTTGTGAGAGATCTCTGTTGGCAATCCGGTCCTGGAATTTTATTTCACATAATTAGAAATTACATAATATTTGAAAAGAAATAAACAAAATATTTTGATGGACATTTTATTAAAATAATCACACAACAAAACCGTTTTGAATATTTTTTGTTTAATGACGGTAAAGTTTTATCGCAAAAAAACTTTTAATTAGGCAAAAAAAGTGGCATATTCATTGATAATTTTAATCTTTTTTATAACACTGATTATTATGAAGAGATAACGGGTAGTGTTAACATAGCTTTAGTCACCATCTCGATAGAAATGCCTATTGTTACATCTTTCTGATATGCATTTTCTTGGACCAACGAGATGTAGATTAGAGTTTAAATCTGATTCTCTAATGTTGTCGTATATAGGAGTTTCTTCTGTAATTTCCTTAACTTTACGTAACTATGGTTTTACCAACACTTTTATCTGAGGGGAAAACCGAAAATAGAACACACCTTTACTTTCATTGAAATAATTTCTTTAGAACTAAAGATAAAGATCCAGACAACCTTTTATGTATAATTCTGATAAGATTATTTTTTGTATAGAACTAATAACATCAACGTAATATTGAGTAATTATAGATTAACTGATGCTGAGATGAGTTCTACCGGACATCCGGTATTTGTTTAAAAAAAAAAATCAACAAAAAATATCGAAAATTTGTAGTAAAAAATACATTACAAAGTTTTATTCCAAGGTAATTTGTTTTTATTAAGTTTTGCTCATTAAAAATTTGATTTTATTAGAAACAACAAACAATTCCAACTCACTTCATAAGTTTGTAAAACAAATAGCGGTTTTCGATTAATTTTGGCTTCCATATTTGAAATTGTTTATAAAAATACAACAATATTCACATTTATTTATCAACATGTAAATATAATAACAATAAAGACACAACAGGTAATTATACAAACAATACACGGTATAGAGATTGTAAACGACTGGAAATAATTACGGTTGAGTTAGCGTTTTACTTAGAGTTCTATTACACAACACGTAACGATGACGTTTGATTATTATTATTATCGATGTACCTCTAAACAGTACACTCGAAAAAAAAACCAATAAATAAATAAATAAAAGTAATATTGAGACACGGATTAAAATAAAAACGAAATAATTTCATGACAAATTGGTTCAATTAATTTGAACAAAGATAAAGATTCTGTTTTGAGATTAATTGACGTTGACCCTCATTTATTATTATTTTTTGCATATTTATTACATTTCCATCTATAATCCGACAATTAGATTAAAATACAGTAATTGTTTCTTTTTCAATGATTTTAGAGAAATTCCCATACCATCAAAACTAGTCAGACGGATGATTTATTAGGAAATTCTTGTACAATTGTTGTTTTTGTATAGAAAACAAATAATGATAGTAATATAATCATAATAAATAATAAAAATAAAAACAACTTTCTTCAATTCAATTCCACGCTTGCTCTCATTTCATTTTTGTTTTAATTATTACCGGTGTAGCAAAGCTTCCATTATTATTATTATTATTATTATTATTAAGATAGTTTGTCTAAATTAATAACAAAAAAAAATGTCGGTAGAACTTAATTAGATTGCCGAAATATATCTAACAGTTACATAAATTGTAGAAAATAAAATTATGTTTTTGTATATAAATAATAACAATAGATTTTCTAAAAGGATTCTCATTGTTTTCCTCTTGTTGTCTTGTTATTGTTATTATTATTATTATTAATTGACAAATAGATTGTGAAATTTCCGATCTACGTTCTAATAATATTATTTCGTTTGTATTTGTTCATAATTTAGAATTATCAGAATTCCATTGTTATGATAAGAGTTTTATTTATGTTTGATAAAATGTTTATTGATTTTCTCGTTTATTGTATTTCTACGAATATGTGTATTGGTGAATTCATTTTTAATTTTTATGATTGCAACTTTTCAATAATTAATTAATCAATTAATTACGGCAGCTTTCTAACAATAATTAATAATCACATAAAAATATGGTCCGCTTGTTTCAACCTAGTCCGCTGGACTTCTATTGTTACTCGTATCTCTTTTTGTAAAGTCTTTAGAAGACACTTAGTGAGTCTTGTTCGTTACATGGGCCTTCACATACTTAAACTCCAATTAATGTTATCCAATTCTAAGCTAAAGTGCGGCTTTAGGCTAATTTTAAAAACGCGAAGTGAATGAAGAACAACCGTGACTTTACAAGGGTTGATTTTCGTTCCTAATATTTTTATACAACTAGACAATGATTGTTTATGTTCGAAATCAGCTTTAAATCTTGTCTAGTTTGTACTTGTGCAAATTGTTGTTTAATTGAAAGCTTACTCACCGAGTTTTCATCGTCTGTAAGTTGGAATTTTGTAGTTTCACCGGACTCAGCAAAACTTTTAAACATTTTCTTATGGGCTTTCTTAAATTCATCCATTAATTTATTATGTTGATGTTGTTTCTCTGATGTAACACCTTTTAAAATCTTCTTCATTTGTAATTGTTCGTCAATTGTTGGTTTATTATTATCATTTCTCATCTTCTACAATAAAACAAGGTTTAGAAGAGAAAAAAATATGATTAGATCATGGAATACCTCTGATCTTCTTTGAATTTCTTGACAAATTGCACTTGATAAACTACTAGAAGTTGTACTTGTTAGACTGCCAAAACTACTAGTCGATGGACTTTTAGTTAATGGCAATTGATTTTTTGTTCCATGATTAGCAATAGTTTGATGTACTTCAACTACAACAGTTTTTGTTTCAAATTGCTGTTGTTGTGGTTGTTGTTGTTGTTGTTGTTCTTGTGATGGTTCTTGAATATTATTTATTGTATCCTCATAGCATTCTTCTTCACTACCATTATTTTTGATAGTTGTACCGTTTTCGGACAAATTTATAATTGTCGGTTTGTAAACCTGTTTTCTATCGACATTATTATCATTATTTTTGTTCCATTCCCATTTCTTCGTACGTAATTTATCTAAACGTTCTTCCAAATCATGGGATTCTTCTTTAACAATTGATAAACGTTTAGAATCCGACCATGATGGACTTTGATCACCAGTAACTGAACTAGCTGAACTATTATAACCACTTGATTCACCAGGGAATAGTTCAGAACCAGCTGATTTACGTACAATTAAATCTAATTGACGTGAAGTCTTCATAAGATTGACAGCCTAAAAATACAATAACATTATTATTATTGTTGATTGTATTATTTTTTAAACCAAATTATACTTCATTGAAGGGTATATCGCTAAAATCAACATTATTACAATACAAAATTTGGTCACCAGGTCTTAGGCCGGCCTCACGTGCAATACCATTCTCTTTTGTGAATTGAATAAAAATACCCGGTTTCCAATCTGGTCCTTTACATATCCTGAAATAAACAAATCAAATTTGGGTAATGTATAAAAGGCAACGAATATCAAATATCCTTTTACCCGCAACCGAGTTTTGAACGTGGAGGCACCATAATACTGATACGTACATCTTGTATTTTTTCATTTAATTGAGGTGATGATCGTAATGAACAATTATCGGTGATGATTTGCCAACTTAAAGCATCCGTTTTTCTGCTAAAATCTTTCTAATTGAATTTCACGTTTTTTTTTTTAATATTAAATACTTACTCTTTAACTGGTATCATACCAACACCTGAAACAGATAAAACGTATTAGAACAATACAGCAGTATTCTGCATGAGTTGGATCTCCAACTCTATCTTCAATTCTCCTTTATTATTAGTCTTATGTTCGAGCAACGTAAGGTTAATTAAGGGATTATTTGTCGTCTACCCTACTTTTAGTGGAGATGTTCACAAGATTTGTGCAATAAATGAAATTTGAGAGATGGAGATCGAGATTGAGGGTTAAGCAGAAGTGCACACATAAATTATTAAACTCAAATTTCTTTGTTTGCAGTAATGTCGAAGTATTTCAATTACAAAAAAGGACTTGTTGATTATTTCTCTGAGTTGCCTATATGGTTCGCTGGTTATTTGTCCTGAAGTTACAGGAAATCAACTGTAAATTAGGAGATTTTATAAAGAACGATCTCCAATGACTGATTTAATTTTTGTTAAAATGTGCCGTTATTTTTAATAAGGCTTGTGTAAAACACACACACACACACACATACAACAGACAAACGTTAAAGAAAACCATTCCATAGAAAATAATTACATGATGGTCAATATCCTCTCGATTACTACAACTGTCTCTTTCTCTCTTAATTTAAATTTGTGATATTCTTGTTGGATGAACTTGATTTCCGCTAAGAACTTGTTTTCAAAATTTCAAAACAATCTTAGCATTCTATTTCAAGCATTCTTACCTCGTACTTTTAATGTTAGATGTGTATGATTTGATATCAATTGAAGGACTTCTTTATGTACAGCATCATCAACAGTGAAACCATTAATTCGAATTATCTGATCACCGACCTGTAATCAACATAATTGGTTGCTTAAATATAAAATGTCAAATAATTTACAATATTTTATTAAGAAAAAGAAATATAAATTAATTGGATTTTGTATGGGAAAAATCTCAGCGATTTCAATAGTTGGTAATAGAAGAAACTCTTACTGATTTTATTTCAAAAATAATTTCACATTTTAAGAATGTTGTTGACGCAATTTTCCAGTGAATTGGAAAATATTAATAAGAAAAAAATTGTATTTTTCTACGTTACACAATTTTAAAGGTCTTGTCAAGTGTGACATGGCTCACAGTTTTGTTTTTGGCAAATATTTGAAATCATTACCGTGAGACCTGTGGTGTTCTCTCAAAATGTCCATGTACTTAATTGTGGCTGTGTTAATTTTAAAAAAAAATATTTGTGAAACTGTCGACGTATAACTGTAGAAAAATGTGGCTAATTTAATTAAGAAACTGTTGACGAGCTTTGTCCTCCTTTCACAACAAGCGGAAGATTTAGTCATTTCGACTCTTATAACTTCTAACCAGGAAACATTCGATATTATGATATAAGCCATTAATTACGGACTTTTTGGAATTTCTATTTGTTGTTGGAATTCTAATTAATAAGAAAAATTGGCTTTTCACAACTTTGAGTAATAGAGAATTAACTGAAACGTGAAGACACCAACAAAACAATTTCTCTCATCATTATTTACGAAAGAATGGTTTGTCAATTCTATCGTTGGATTGTCACACTTGACCGCCAAATTTGTCAAACAGCTTCCTTGTATATCGAAAAAAGTGTGTAAAGTCATCGTAGGCAGTTGAACCCGCGACTCCGTATTGCCGGTTTGGTAGAAGGCCACTTTTGTTTTTCAATTACAATTTGACGGAAACTATTCACCTTCAATTAGAACAAATTCAATTCTCATTTCTATTAAATTTTAACCTTAGATGAACTCTAATTTAAAAGATGCCTTTGATGAGATACGGCCTGGCCTGTAAGTTAATAGAATTTATGCAACTCGTACCTACATGTTTCTGTATTTACATAGGCGCGGCCAAGTTGCACGTTGCAGTTTATTTAAAGCGGCTTTCAATTTTAAATAAACTAAAGAATGCTATAGAAAGACTCGTATAAGATTCACCTTGATCTTTGAGTACATCCCACAAAACTGTTACTACTCCACACTAACTGACCTGTGGATATTCTTAACAGTATGGAAAAATTGCAAAATTTCACTTACAACTTAATTTTACTATCGTTTGATAAGAATTTGATCAGTATTCAAATGTTTTATAAAATTATTGGAGCATGAATCAATTAATATACAATTTATAGTAAAATCTGTGCCTATACGTAGACTTGATTTAATTATTATTGAATAAACCAATAGCAGTGATATTCTCTCATTATTGTTATGGTTGATTTACTTTTTATTACAATCAACGAAACACTTTCTTCTCATTTAATAACACTTAAAAGAAAGTAAACTATTAGTGTCCTATTTAATTTGAACAATCAGTCTCGATCTCAATATCAAATTTAGTTAATCGAGATCTTTACAAATAATCAAAATTCTTACCCTTAATCCTTGTCGATGTGCTTCCGATGCCGGTTCAACGTACGATACGAAAAATCCAGTACCATGTTCACGGCCACCACGTAAACTAAACCCTAAATTCGGTCCATGACGACATGTTAATGTTGGTGGTGTTAAAATACCATTACCACCACTAGGTCGTACTAAACGTATTGTACGTATACGATTTGTACGACTCGTACTGCCACTACTGCCACAACTATTTGATAAAGTTTCTGAACTCATGGTTGATGGGGCATATTGTGACCCATAATCCATCATCATCAACATTATTGTGGAATTTTCTACAAATCAATTCAACAATTAGAATTATAATTGATTTAGAGTTAATTAATTAAATAATAATGTGCGCGTGTTTCTTAAATTGTGCAATCGACGATTGTTTTTTTTTTCAATTATTCTTTTTTTAATTTTTAATTATTGTCTAACAAACTATAACAATTGGCTATTGTTTCAAATTAAATACAGGTTTTTAATTGTGCGAGATCATGACTCAGATCATTTGAAAATTATTCAAAGACAAGAAACAATTGATTATATTATCAACTTTCTCTTAAAATTTTTGCGGTTTGTTTTTCGATTTTCTTCAACTGTGTTGGTGGAAAATGATTTATTCTACAATCTTATATAAACTACCTATTGTCAACATTTCTATTTTAAGTGTTGTACAGATAAATAGCTTTAACACAGTTGTAAATTATCCTAAAATACAAATAATCGCTTCTAGTTATAATTTTTTTTTTGAAATTGAAAATTGAAATACTGACATCAATCAAACAAACTACAGGATATAATCGTAGAGAAGACAATCCATTTTCGACTTTATTAACATATTTTTCATTTACATCAATTAATTAACTTGTTTATAAGACTAGAGCCGGTTGATGATCATCATCAACTTTTCAAACTGATTTACAATGTTCCATCAACGACCACCTATTGAGAGCCAATTCGAGATTTTCTTTTATCCATTTCGAAATTCATCAGTTTATTAGATGATTAAACTGTCGGTGCAAGATGAATGTTGGCAGTCTTGCCAATTGGCTATTATTGCAGGGAAGATTTTCGAAAAATAAAAATCGTCCACAATATGGTAGTGATACAAGAACTTAGCCGACCTAACTTTTAGACTGTCCTGACAGGTCGTTCAAAGACCTACTGTATAATATAAAATCGTATCAATGTTCACACAGATACATGTAAAAAAGATAACGGAAAGGCAAACAATAAACCCTCGTTATTAAAATTCAGCTCAAGTTACTAACCGTTCAACCGCCAAATATTTGTATTCATTTAGAATTAGTTTGTGTTTTTCTCTTATTTTCTATAAATTAAACAGATATTTGTGTAGAAATACTGCTCTTATAAGTTGGCTAACTGTCTATGTTGACCGTTTCTCTTCATATAAGTTTCTCTGCATTTAACAATAATTAACAAATAATGATTTAATAAGCATTGTTTCTTTTTAAATGTTTATCGGGGCATAAATTGTTGAATATTTAGGTGAACTACTTGTTTCCTTGTTTGTTCTTTTTTAATTTTTTTTGAAGAAAATCTATCTGTTTCGATATTTTCACTGCAAACTTTCCAAACAGATCGTGTTAGAAATATAATGCTCTTGTTTGTAATTTGTGACATTCTTATTAACTCTCTCATCTTCTTATATGAAAATTGTAGTCAAGTTTTCACTTGACTGTAATAAGAATCCAATTATTCAAACATAATTTACAATTAGAATAGTTAATTTATCTGACAAAAATCGTACTTATTTATTTCGAAAGAAAGAAATAATTGTAATTTTCTCTATAAACTAATTCTTCTATACTTTCTCGTAGTGATCTCGATTATCTTCATGTCACGATTTGTGGAAAATTTGTTTCGATTGGTAATCGAAAGAAAAACACCCAACAAGTGCCTCAAATTAATATTTTATTAACGTTAATAAAATTTATCTGTTCGTCTAATTAACAACATATTACCATTATTAACGATTAGATTGATGAATTATCTTTATTCTATTTAATTTTTTTTTATTATTATTGATTATTGATTTATGTCGTGTGGGGAAATTTTTCCGTTTAACATAGATGCGACCGAGTAGTAGGTGACCTACTTGGTGTTGCGTTAATCTTTATAGTTCCTATATCACAATGGTTTTATGTGTGATGGGTCTTATAAATAAAGAAAATAAAAAAAAAACGAAAAGTAAACAGCAAGAAAATGATTGAGGACTTTACCAACAATACCAATTACCGGACATTTATTATACAGGTGCGTTGTCGGTGCGGCACCGCAGGCATATAACAATTTTGAAAGAAAAGTGGCCTTTTTATCGAATATATCTACACACAAACGAGAAAGCGCTAGTGGACTAGTTTCGGAAATTGTTGAATTCATCTTCATTGATTTATTACATTCTAGTTTATGGTGGTATAAGTCGGATTTGATTTGATCAGCCAGACTGAAGGTATTGCTTAGGCGGATAACGTTAACAGTTATATCTTTATAATGGAATTCTAAATGTTTTTCTATTTTCATTTCATAAAACACAAGTTTTACATTCTTTCGAAGGTTTGATTGTCATTGAAAAATCGATGATTATTGAGAAATCTTGACGTTGTTGTATTCACATTTCCATCTTTGTTGTTTTGAATTATCATGATGTTCACACATGAATTCATAAATTAACAAATGAAGATCGATTTGAAGATATTTTAATCGTTTTATAATTTATTACTTTTTCACGTAATAATTGTTGTAAAATCAGAAAATTTGGACATGCTCATCATTAATTTGTTGTTTCTTCTTTTTTTTGAAAGTTTAACGTACTACAATCAAGGTTTTCTTCTTTATCGTATTTAGAAATAAAAAATTCCAATCATTTCGTAATGTTTTTTTTTTGTTGTTGTTTTATTATGTTTAGCGTTTTTTTCACAGTTCATGAGCCTTATTATCTCTCATTTCCTTTTTTGATAGTTCTTTCTTGTTAGCTTGTAATATTTCCCGTAATTTTCTTTATCATTACCCTTATTGTAATTGTGGCTAAATCTAGAAAAAGTGTTGGACATTATGGTAAAAGTGGTATATTTGTATTTTGAGCAAGTGGAGATCTTCAGGTTTTTCAAAAGTGCGATCAAAATTGCAGATGCTTTACAAAAAGTGTTTTCTAAATTTGCAAAAAATACAAACTAAAGAATATAAAGAAACAGAGCTTCTTGTCTATTAACAGCCTGCTTTGTCTCCTGTCTATCGACAATCCATTTTTAGCAAACGCCCTTCTTTGTTTAATCCACTTGGAGCAAGTCAAATTTGTTTTACCATACACGTAGAAACCTGTTTTTTAGGCGTTAATCATTTTTGGAATATCTTTAGCCTCTAATGAAACTTTAATAGAGATGCACAGCCACAAATTGTAGTTGTTCTCAGTAGACAGATAGAGTGAAGAATGAACGGTCCTATTAGACAGGTAGGCATGTATGGAAACGTGTCAACAGTGGGATAATTTCCATTGAAATCTATGAAACAATTACACAATAAAAACGATTTAAACAAAAAGCAATAAAACATGGCTATAGTTATTGTTAACTGTAACAAATAAGAAATTATCGTTGTAATTGATGTTATTATTACTGGAAATCAAACAATTTCACGTATTAAACTGATAAATTCTTTTACGATCCTTTAAATTTAGCAACAAAGAAGAGCAAAAGTAAAACTGATAGAAGCTGAAGAATCTTCTAGGTGTTGAAGAGACATTCCCAGACTAGTTTCCAAGTTGCAAAACAGGAAAATCTAGCATCATATCGTAAAGTGTGTATAGAAGAGTGAATTAATCGTCACATTCATAATATGTTCTGTTTTTCTTTGAGTAATCATTTTTTACATAATTTTGAATGAATGAATGGGTAGATTTCATTATGTTATGTATTTTTTTTTATTTTATTTTTTTTATTTATTTATGTAAACTAGTTTCGTTTGCATAAACAGAAACTCGAATTTCTTACCTGTATTTCAATGATTTCCGTAAATGAATTGCAAAATTTAATTTTACAATTTTCTAATTAGTAATTTGTTGATTAAAGTCATCATCACCAACACAATCACTATGGGAGTTGTTGTTTGTTAGGTCGATCACTTTTTGAACTGTTCGATATTAAATAGCGGAAGTGCGCTTTAGAAGCTCATCAAGTTCATTGTATTCTATCGGATTATCACTTTTTCTACTCTATATATGATTAGATTCTATTCTGTTGTTGTTGTTGTTGTTGTAATATTAAATAAAAATTGTAATTCTCTTTAAAAATATAACAAACAACACTATATATTTATGTAAGTATAATTTTTGATCCGACCGCGACTCGACCACCATGTGGTATGTACGATAATGTTGGGGGCCTTCACCGATTCATGCTCTGTTGCCCCCTTCTTCAACTGGTTGAGTGCTGCCTCCAGGTATGATGCTATACACAGAGAGAGAGTGTAGAATGGTTACTCTCTATCTATATACACATCTGTATACTTATATATCTCTATACCTATATATATAACATACAGGCAATGTGTACATTTTAGTTTTCTATTTGGTGTATTCATCAAGACCTGTTTCCATCAAATGTTTATAATTATATTTCCACCTGTTACTGGTGGTATCATCAACGATGAAACTTGCGCAAAACTCGTATACTGATATTAAATAAATGTATATACCTACCTACACAAAAATTTTCATTAATATCATTAAATTTCGTATTTTATACAACAAGTGTATTCAGTCTGATTGTTATTAAAACACTCCTTTTAGTCACGAATGTTACGGTCAAATTGGCATTCATCCAAAATTCATTTCAACTCAACTTAGAGATTTTATTGAATTTCCATTAAGAAACAACACCTACAATACGAAATATAAAACAAATTCTCTACTGATGTGATTTGAGTACCTTTGCTTTCTTCTATTGTTTGTTAAAGTTTTTCTTTAAACAATAAATCGACTATATTTAACGAAATTTGCTTTAATTATCAACGACAACGAAATGAATCATAGTCTTACGTAGAAACGTAAACATAGAAAATCAATAATGAGAAATACAAACTTGGGAATTTTATTAAACGATTCAGTATTTACCTATTGCTTTTTGTGGAATATTTGTTAAAGAAACGGTATTCTACAAAACAGTCTCTATCTGAATCGTGATGCAAGGATGCTGTGTAGAATAACGTAGCTCGCAAATCTTTTTATCGACGTTTCCACTATTAGCAGTCCACTATGAGCATAAAAATTTTGATAAACACATAAACACTTCAGTTGAATTTACTTACTTATTTTCAGATAAACCTCCTTTGAAATTCGCACTTATATTATAATGCTCAGAAGAACTAAACCTGCAACTTCCTTCTATCAAACTATTGCATGTGTTTGTTTATAGCTCAATTCGTCATTTGAGTGCTCTGTGTGCTCAAGTTGTTTCCACCGAGTGTGAAATATTTGAGTACCCTTTCACGCATTTTCACACTTCTATAATCTACTCTGGCAGCTTTTTTCGATCGTGCTCCGTTTGAGCGCCTAGAGCAATAAGCTTGCATTAAAATGAATTTGAATAAATCTACAAGAGCTAATGCAACATTTTTATTATAAAAATGGGTAAATTGTTAAATAGCTAATCAAGACTTTGCAAGAACAAATTTAATTGTAGAGATTGTGTTAAAGTGTTTTCTAAAAAATACAGTGGATGTTAATGATTTTTGTAAATGCATTCAAAAATGTGTGTGTGTGTGTGTGTGCTCTTGACACCAAAACTACCAAATGTAGTTCATAAGAATACATTTTTCAATGTTGAATTTTGCTTCACGAGAAAGTAATAATATTGACCAGTTGTATTAACATTAAACTCATAAAAAGGCCATACCGATTAGAAATTTAGCAAAAAACGTAAAGTTTTTTTCTTTACAGGAACCGCAAACGATAACTCATCTTCATACATTCGCTCGTTTTTTGTTTTGTTTTGATTTTATTATTATTTAAACAAAATTCAGATATCTCTTTATAATCAAAACAAATCATGGGCCAAGCAGTCTGCCGAAACCACACACGGATGACACACATACGAACTGGTTGTTGTTCTCTCATTGGAAAAGAACTTGTCAAATTCGCCTGTGATGATGATAGTAGAAATGATTGTTTAAAATTGTTATCTAACGTCCAGTTTAATCAACAATTTCTTAATAAAATTACCATTGATCTTCTATAGCCAATTGAGGCATTGACCGGTTAAATTGGTTCTGGATTATTTATACAGTTTCCGGTGGAAAATTGCATAGATATTAAAAATTTTGTTATATTTTTTGTTTTTCGTTTATTTCTCCTTGAACGTGTCTATGGACATGCAAATTTTTTTCGAACACTTGTTTACAGATACAACGACAACATCAATAACACGTTTGAAAATACATGTGCGACACGTTAAATTGCTTTCTATTCATAAATTATTAAAATATTCGACCTTTATTTGTAATTATTTTTTATAGAACGATTCGTATTTTTGTTATTGACTTTCTTTCGATTGAATTCCGAAATTTAAATTTCCAACAACTATTCATCAAAATTTACAATTTTATATTTATTTTCTTAATAAATAAAATGTTAACATCTATATTTATATAGTTGTTTATGAATGAAAGTCATCGAAAGTTTTTGATTTTTCAACAATTCATTCAAAATTAAATCACTACGTTATAATTGTGAGAGTTCACCTTCAACATGAGAATCTAGTTGTTGAAATAGTTTATTGTTGAAACATCTATTTGACCTGAGAAAGTGACAAGCCTAATGATGGTACATTATACGAAAAAATCTGTGCTTTATACATTGTTTTTTTTTCGTTTTTGTTTGTTTATTATTAACACGAAAGTGAAACTGTTTTTGTGAAAATGTTGTAGCAAGAAAAATGTATCTAATATTCACATTAGTTTTTTTTTTCCGAGTAAACTTCAACAAGCGTTTGGTTACGCTCACTTTTTGTTGTAATTCTTATTATCCGTTCTAGCTAAAAACACGTTGTTTAAGAAATATTATAAGGATTGAAAATAGCTCAATCTGTATAGATAGAGTCGATTCTAGACTCAGGTGCAGCGAATTTGGACACCTGTATCGTAAATTGTAAAGATCCAAAATTTTGAGCAAAAGAGCGTTGCAACTACAATAGGCTTGTACGTGCTACATACCCTCGAGTTAGCCCAGCCTAGACAAAGTAGATAATAACTCAAGGATTATCTTTGATTACCTAAGAGCACTTTTGTTTGTAACTTTAACAGTTGACTTGGCTTCTATTCGAATTCAAAAGGCCTTAACTTTATATAGCAAAGAAACTACTAATGTCTGGGATTTGGTTTTAGCGAGATGTAGACCAATTATAAACATAAAACTAAAATTGAGTACCAAATACTGTCACAGTGGTGATATTTTCAAAATGAGTATTTGGAATATTTTGATTTGCTTTCACAAAACGAAGCAGGAACAAATCCACACTAGCCTGCAGCAAGAAAATGAGGAAATACTTTAATAATATTAATTGATATCCGCCTATATAAAAATATCTAGTTTGGCTATAAAAAAAAAAACTAGATTGAAAATAGAGGAAAGTCAAACAGATGGTGATAGAGAAAAAGAAACCTTTCCAAAAAATTCCGAATGTAAAAGTTACTATTGAAGAAAAAAATAAATAAATAAATGAGACGAATATCTTTTTATAGATTGACAACTTAATTAGAATCAAATCCAATCAATCACCGACACAATCATTATCAGTTTAATCATTCCTGATAACGACAACCACCTACATAACTGTTACTTTTACACTAAATTCGATTAATTTTTTAAATTAGCTCAAGTGTTAATTTTTATGTGTGTGTAAGTGTATTTTTGTTAAAAATACAGCATATGTTTTGCCTTTAACGCTTACATACATATAAATAATTTAAACGAAAAGTCAAAAGGTGAGGTAATTGTTGGATTTATTATCTTATATGCCAGAATCGTGATTTTCTAACTATGTTAAAGAATCCAATAATTAAACTAATCTATAGGTGTAAAACATGGTCAAATAAATTTAGAGAATTTTTGAATAAAATTATGAAAAGTATTAGGAAAAAACACAAACAGAAAGTTGCTGGCTAAATCAAGCGTATCCATTTACTATTATTAAATCAGATTTGATCAAACAATAATAATAATAATAATAAAGAAGAATCTTTGGGAATTTCGAATGATAAAAGGTGGAAAACGGAATAATTGTGAGAGGGATTGGAACATATTCACCAAATGATAGATAATTAAAAAGTAATAAATTGATAAAAATAGACAATCAAACAAACAATGAGAGATTTTCAATCTATTGATTTTCGTGCTCTGTTGAATTTTGTTAGTTGACGAAGGTCGACAATTTCTTTACAAAAAATAAACAAAAATGAGCCAAAACCTCATTAATAATAATAATAACAATAATAATAATGAGAACAAGAAGAAGAAGAAGAGAAGAATCATTAATTATAGAGGGACTATAAGTTGAAATCGCCAGGATTCAGGACACACCCTGTTCTGTTAAATCATTATCCACTTCTATAAGAACCATGATTAAAACTACTTGTTGGCTCTTTGTTAGCAATACAGAAGGTATATATAACATCTCACTAAACATAGAGTTTTACTCATTATACATGCTAGATAGCAGATTTACAGTATTTTTCTTCATATTTCTACCATAAAACTTGTTCTTATTTAATAATAACAGATGCATATCGACATGAACGTTAGACGATACAATCAACTAATCAAAACTGATGGAAATAATAATAATAATAAAAATTAAATCGAAATATTAAAAACAGTATTGTTGTGTAGCGAATCTTGAAATGATTTAGATAATTATCACCATCTGTTATTATTATTATTTATGATTATTATTATTATTATTATTATTATAGAAAGAAACACCTGACCAATGAGAGAAAATTTGAATTTTTACGCAATTATTCTGGAATTTTATCGTTTCCGGTATGATTGTACAATATTATTATCACTTCACTAATAATTTTTTTTTTACAACTTAATTTAATGAGTAGAAAATTAGGTATACTACGTCTATTTTGAATTGGCCGACTCGGCTTTAAGACTGACAAAATGTTTCAAACGTTACTCTCTTAAAGACAAATCGATCACATTATACCATAGGTACTGGATTATCGTCTTTTTTCCCAATAAACACAATAATTAATTTAATTTATGATAATTGTTGTTGATTGAATTTAGTATAAAGACAACTGCAATAAATAGTCCGTTGTTCGACTCTACAGATGGTTCTTGTTTGTCTACACACAGTACAGCTTTCTATCAGAGCAGAAAATTGTTCAATATCTCTTATAATATTAGGAGAGAAACAGCTATACGTTACTAGAGGGCACCACATATACCATTGATGTTATCCTCTCGTAGTCAAAAATCAAACTATAACGGTAGCAAATGGTAGGAAATTATACTGTGACGTCACTTAACTACCAAACTAATAGAGATTTCGTATTATATTCAATTTATAGCAAATTTGAATAAAATTAACGATTAACTGCCAGTCGAGTAACACACCTTCTTTTTGTTGAAACTTGAATAGTTTTTTTTTCTATTATTAATGGTGATAATCCCTATATGCCTATGGATAGGTAAATCAAAATTTCCTCTTAAATTTGTATGGTTGGTTGGATATTGTATAACCACACCTTTCCAACAGAATGATAAAGTACATAGTATTGTCAGTAATCTGCCACGTTGTTTCACATAAATGTTTGTGGACGATTTACCATATGGACAAAGCCTTCTAATTCGTTAGAATATAACAAATGAAATATTTAACGTAAACATAATTCTATACAAACATATGTATGTACGATGAGTACCTATGTGTCGGTTTATATATTTATAACAGCATGGGAGAGAGATTAGTTTTGATTTGACAATGAACAATTGAATTTTCATAATTCACTCAACAATCAACACATTCTACAACTGTAATAATATCTATGTACCATTGATGATAAAGTGTTTTATTAATAAATAAACAAAACAAACTATCTATCATGTTAATAAATTGCCAATTACACCAAAAGACAACAATAATAATACAGTAGTTGAAGATTTCCTCTTCACACTCGACAATGAAACATTTTTTTATGCTAAAATAGATACGACTGTTGACAGTTATTGATATACTACAAACTTTCAATGGTAGAGATGTGTACAGTTTTCAGTAAAAGCACCATATTTTTCCTCAAACAATATCTCTGTCGTGAACGGCTGTTGTGAAAAAAAAAAAGAGAAAACAACGACTGTCTCTCCACAATGAATGATCACTGTTGTTGACAACCAGACGCCCGGGATAAATACAAAATATATTATTTTCAAGCAACAATACTATAGTTCTCTATATTGCACGTAGATGCTATATTTCAGGAACCGGACGATCCTTTCTGTCAGTAGAGTTGAGATGGCAAACGAATTTCTTACTATAACAACAACCGCCAACCAACCATCCAACCCTACACCGATTTTAAATCAAAGACAGGCAAAAGGGAAAGTTCATCGATATAATATTATTACCAATGATTATGGTAACAATTGTTTGGAAATCATCAAAGCTTATGAATTAATTTGAATTGTTGAAATTTTAATAAAGACAACATACAAAAGTGAAATAATGAAGATTCAATATTACAATAAAATGTCAAATATCAAATGAAAGTGATATTTGCAAAGTCTATTGTTTTGTTTCTCTCTATATATTTCATTGGATGATATTCAAGCTTTCGATTCTCTGGTGAATTATAAAAGGACCTTTTGCTCAAGCTACCTCTATTATGATGTTTACAACAGAAGAGAAACATAATTTTCTTGTTATTTCGTTATAAAGTTGATAAAAGATATTTTTCGTTCCCGTATTTTTCTCATATTTTATCTCTTGAATTAAGTGATGATAATCCATATAGCGACTATTACGATAAAACTAAAGTAGTAGCGTTGCAACGTATAAAATTTTCCTAATATAACTACAGCGCTAACGATAATTCTTCGAAGGCAGAGCAGAAACAATAATAAAAACAATAGACACATATTTTGCTAATTAAATAGATACTTTTAACAGGGAGTTTAGGTAAATCCTTAGTTTCGAGAATAAGTTTTATTCGTTTTAACGACAATCTATCGACAAATACAGAATTGTAACGGTTATGCATTAATTTTTCACAGAATAAAGGGATTTTTCTGTTAGTTGAGGGCGAAATGGTTATTCAATTAATTATTGCAGAGACTACAAACTACAAATTCGGGTATTCTTCAATGTAGAAAATCATAAAGAAGTCTCTTGAATTCATCGTTGATGAAAAAATATATGAATTACATACCCTTTTAACTAATCATTTAACATTTTAGGAAATCTTTTGGATACTGTCAATCATAATACGTCAATGTTTACCCTACAAAAATAAAAAAGAAAAACACGAAAAGTGCTCCAATCGATAACGACATTTATAATTCAAACTTTAATAGCGTTCAGAGTAACCCAAAAATAACATGAAAGGTGGGGTAGATTAAAATTTTGTTTTGTCTGTTGAAAAAAAAAAGCCTATCTCATCTACAGTTTCCAACTGAAAAATATTGAAAGGGATGAATCCATACAGTGTTTTCCATTTTAAAAGACAGTAATTTAAGTAAAGTTGCGTATATCGCTTTCATTTGCTGTATAGAATATTAATAATACCGTTGTTTTCAATTTTATTCATATTGTATTTCTGACTCAATTAGATATTAATAGTAACAATTATGAAATTTTAATGCGTTTTAGTAAATTTAAACAACAGCCAGGACGGCTGACCCAATTGTGTGGTGAATGTATTTCAATTTATTGAATAAATAGATGAAGTTGATGTTTTATAATAGAAATTACCAAGTGAATTTAGTCGAATTCACCACTACTAATTAATAAATTCGAATTAACCATTGTAATTCTAGTTTAAATAATCGTTAAACTAAATTTGGTAACTAAACTTACCAATTAAATTGAAATGTTGTTACGTTTGTTTGTTTTATTTTATAATTTCCAGATTGGCACTAATCAACCATAAAATACAGAAGTGTAATAAATATTGTACAAAACAATACGAAATTAGGTTAAATCTCGTACAAATCCATCAACTTCAGCTAAATGCTTAATAATAATGTAGGCAGATCGGTCTCTAAAGTGCACATTTCAAAAGGACGTTTTTTGCTGAAATTTTTCATTAATTTCTAATTTACTCATAGCTTACTTTCCATTCAACATTCACCAAGATCATGGTGATAACAAATCTAACACTGATAATATTATAATGTGATTTTCACATTATAATCCTTTAGGTCTACAGGTGAGAATAGGTAGTTTTTGGACAAAAACTAGCTTTAGAAATTGTGAAATTTCATGCTACCGTTTTTTCTTGTGTTTGTTCGAACAACAGTGAAAATATTTGTTAAATTTCGTATATCAAATGAGTCCAAATTTCACGAATTCCCTTTGAACTCTCAGTCTTTTATACTTTGAAACTTACTTGATTTAATCTACTCTTTTGTAGAAATTAGAGCAAAAAGAAGAGAATGATTGAGAGGTGAAATCTTAGACATTACTGTTGTTTGTTCAAACTGTACTAAACTTGTAAGTATTCTGAGCAAATTTCAATTGTGATCTCCCAATTCATTTGAAAAATCGGCAATCAATATCCATATTTATTCAAAATTATACTGAATTTGACTTACAAATAATGGGATAAATTTCAAATTTCTGGAAACTAATTGCAATTATTGTATGAAACGTTCAAATGCAAATAGCGATCACTGTGGTGCATTATTATAGTTCTGCAGCTCTTATGTTTCACGTAGACGACGACCCATAAGTATCACAAAAAATCAGCCCAGGATGTGTATTTGTATATCAATTTGAAGAGTTTCTAGAGAGTCGAATCTCGTAATGACACTGGAATAACGATCGGTCCCTATTCACATGGAGATCCGAACATTATTGTTCAACATGTTGAATATACAGTCTGACAAGAACAATTTCAAGGTAAATCTATCAACTTACCTATTAAATTGGTAATTATTGTTCGATTTACATTCTGATGTATACGAAGAGTATGAATTTGATCGAAATGATTAATAAATAAACGGATGTTGAATGATAATGGTAGGTTCTTGTTTATATTCCATATACAGTTTGAATTTGAATTGCATAAAACAATAATAATGACAGAATATTTTGTTTTATGTGCTTTTAATTGTTTCTCTAATGGACAAACAAATTATTCCAGGTGGTCGCAACAAACCTGTTGGAATCGGATTAAATGATAAAATTTTTGATGAGGTATTAACATATTTGTAAAAGCCGAATTTTTGTGGTGAACGTTATTGAATTTCTATTAATTTTTTAATCACCTATTAATTACAAAAAGGTCACATTTTCCCCCCAAAAAAAAAACTTTCTATTGAAGTATAAATAGAAAAGTTGATCTAATATTGTCACACTTCATCACAATGTATTCCACGGTTAGTACCTTTTAAAATTTATTAACAAAAAAACAATATTTTACAATTTTTGTAATTTGAATTTCAGTTAATTTTATTATCGATTATTGCTGCTAGTTATGCAATAGATGAGCCTTGGCCTGGTCCATTCGCTGACCATGTAATCGGTCAACTGGTCCAAGATACCCCTGAGGTAGCAGCTGCTAAACGTCATCATCAAATAGCTCATGCTAAAGTTTTGGAAGTCTTACCACCATTACCAGAAGAGGAGCAACATTATGAAACTTCAAATTATATTGTGCCTCAAACACAAATTTCACATAAAAGTCTTCATGTTACACCACCACCTTCATATTATCATCATGTTGGTGTAGTACCAACTCCATCACCATATCCACTTGTTAAAACAATTCAACATGAAAATATGAAATTGGCTGAGGAGATACCACGTAGTGAATTTGGTGAAGTTCCAGAAGTTGCAGCAGCACGCAAAGCCCATTTAGAGGCTTATATGAAAGTTAAAGCACTTTTACCAACATTAAAAGAAGAACCTACTAATAATCATTATATTCCACCAACAATTGTAAATATGCAATATCCATTGGAAGCACCAGAAGTAGTAGCAGCTCGACTCGAGCATGCTAGAGCTTTTGCTGCTGCTGTTGCTGCAAGTTCACGATAATAAATTGTTTATATTTTATTTACTTATTTATTTTGTGTTATCGTTTGACTTGTTACTGTTTATTTAACAGAAATATTTTTACAAGAGCTTCAGGCTGTTTAGTATTAAAGGTCTGGTACACAAATATACACTTTAAAATATTAGAATAAATAAATAAATATTAAAGAAAACAAAAATACAAAAAAACAAATAAGAGAAAATTCATTGAATTTTCATGCGACATTCCGTTATTTGAGCTTCTGTTCACTGTTGTGTGACAGAAAAATTTAACTATCTTCTCAAATCGATGATCTATTCTATATGGAAATAACTTGTCACAAGTGGTACATTTGCAGTGTTTCTGTGAGAAATTGTCACTTTCCTAGATTGTGTTGTGATTTTTTTTTTGTCGAAATCATATCGTCTACATACATATGAATCTCATAAACGAAACTACTTATTTTAGTATTCATGATGTTATTGTCAATTAAAATTCAGTTGTATGAGAGACGTGGGTGGGTGGTAAGTAATGCAAAATAAATAAAGGAACAGTTTAGATCAAAATATCAGATGTTTCATGAATTATTGGCAAATGTTTATAACAATAAAACTGATGTGGAGAAAATGTACAATAGATATAGATGGTGTACGTTGAAAGCAAATGGACCTGACAGCAATCGGTAATGTATCATAGATGGCAAAAGACCTGGAAATAATAATATATAGCATTTGACACATTGTCACAAATGATTAATTGATCACTGGTGTCAAAAAAAAAAAAATACCAACTTCCTTTCAATTCTCTGTAAACAAATAATCGACACAATATCCGAGACACATATACAAAAAAAATAAATAAAAGAGAACTGAATAAACAAGAGAGGCGTTTATTGATTCATCTGTTGTCTAATCAAAATAGTGATTGGTATATATGTATCCTATACAATTGCAAACATATCTGGTCCAGCAGCAAACGTGGCCTATATCCATTCTAGCTTATTCGACCATTGAAATTTTCGCGGCTCATCAATATTTACATCAAACTTGTGGTCCTACAATATCAACAATAATCACCGATCTATACATAATAATTTTCGATTAAAACAATCATAACAACCAAAGGTTGAATAATTATTATTATCATTCTAAATAACAATTTTTTGAACTGGTTGTGATGTAACAGGTGTTGGTTGAGTAGAGCTCGACAATGATAGGACGATTAGAAAGAAAACAATTGAGATGATAATTCAGAATTTTTATTAACAAAAACTTGTTGGCAAGAAATTGCTACCGCTATTGTTAACATAATGGTGTGCGTCTTTTAGTTTACTCTTCTGGAATAGATTGAAAATCATGACCAAATCTTTGCAGTGTTTCAATAGTAGAAATCGTGGGAGTGTTTTACGTTGTGCACACGTCTCCATGGAACGAATTTGTCGCTACACGAATTATCAGGCTTCTTAGGATTCAACAAAAATTTTCTTCAATTGTATTGGAAGCTTCTCAAAAATTAATTTACGTTCTAAACGCTTAATTTTCTATATTCGTTTCGAATTTATATAAGCCCAATATTCAAGTTCAATTTTCGCCAACATTTCGGTCTGTCCGTTGATCTAGGTCGACATAAATAAGTGATTCCCCCTATAAGACGATCCAGTGTGCAATCTTTTCGGTGAGAGTTTTATCAAACGGTCGTGACAAATAGCCCATGTCTTGCGTATTGATTGCGAGGGTGGCAACCCTCATCCCATACAAAATGTGCTGTTTGATCTAGCTCTCTCTCTCTCTCTTTCTCTTTCTGTCTCTCTTTTTTTTATATCATTGAATCATTCTTAATATTTGAGTCTCGTATGTATGGATGGATTTTAAAACTTTCGCTTCTAACCATGTTTTACATTTCGATAAACTCACAATTGACAATTGAACCAGAAAAAAATGTATAAAGCAGAATTTGAGGAAATGAGAGATGTTACTATAGATTGTATTACATATAATTTAACTCTAAACGGATTTAAGGATCCATAAATAATCCATAAAAATAGATTGAAAATTTTCTATTATAATGAGTCGACAACACATTTTGTAATGTTGAAAGGGATTTCTATAAAAATGAACAACAAATATTTCTTTTACTAACATGAAAATGAACTTGGAAATTCCAATTGAAATGAATAATTTGATCTTGAATTCTTTTCAAATCCACCAGACAAAAACTTACATCTTGAATACATTTCATTTCTTATAAATCGAATGAGACTGCTACTATATTCGATTTAAAAATAAGGGGATGAGACATGTACCACACCGATAAGGTCGTCGAGATTTCGTATATCTTTCTTATCATTTATAAAAAGCTGTAAAAATCCATCACACTATACATGTTAATGAAACATTGTTGGAACTGTCCAATTGTAGAATTAAATCAAAAATTACAATTTTACTATAAATTCACCTGCTCAAATGATTAATTAACAAAATAAAGCTACTTACTTAATTATAAAATCAATGCAAAATACGCTTGTCAGTACAGTTGTCTCGTTACCAATTTCCAGGAAAATATTCAATTAATCGCCAATTCCATCCACTCAATCAATTGAAAAAATTTAATAATCTCATGACAGTTTACAACCCAGGCATATATGCCAATCATTTTCCGTTGAATATTCGGGTTTGTAATAAAAACCTTCCAGTTATTTTTACATTTTGATCAAAATCTTGATTGGAATTCTCATTCATTATAATGGAAAAAAATCATTAATAGTAAAAATCAATAAATAAAATAGACGGATTTGAGTTTATATTATATTGTTGCTAAACAAAATTGTGATTAATTGCTCTCACTGTTGTTTATCTATAAAATTTCAAGTTTCTGAGAAGTGAACAAGTTTGTTTGTGATCAAATTTAAACTTTCAAAACTCATTAGAACACCGCCAGTTATTAGCTACTTTTCATTTCCTTAATGGCTTTTATTACTTTGTTTTTAATATTCACACACTAAATACTGATGTTATCTTAATGACGATTTAAAATTATTGATAAATTGTACTGATAATGGTAGCATTTCATTTTTACTTAATCACTTTGACAATAACAACTTCAAACATGTATACCTACCCACTTTACAGCAACACTCGGTAGAAATGAAAGATTTCATCTGTAATCTAAAGCAACTTAAGAATAATTAGTGCAATTCAGAATATTGCCATCATCTTTAAATGTTATAATTGTTTGAGACGTCAATGTGGAGATAGAGAGTAGAGAATAGGAATAAATGGCGTGCTTGCAGGTGCAATGATGGATCATTAAAACACAATGTCTTTTGATTATCAAAATTAGCGAACATTTCTGTAGTGATTGTTGTCCATATTTTGACACAAAACGACAATCTGTTCCTATATGGATGCTATTTCAATTTGTGCTCGATTTTATGTTAGAGATTTCCAATTAACGTTAAGTGTATTAGACAAGCATAGAAGGACTATATCGTCTCAGCCCAAATTCACGTGTAATTACCCTTAGAATAAAACACGGTTAGATCAATTTTATTGCAATAGTGCAAAAGCAACTGTGTAATGAGGTTGTCAGTCCCAAATCATAAGCAAATCTTGTTTTACACGCTAGCAAGGCAATCCATCATAACAAAGTAAAGATCTTCTGCAATTCTGTCTCTTTATATAGATTGAATCGTGATCACTATTCTGTTGACCGTAAATTTCCTACAGGAATGTCTTATAATCACAAAGAATTTTTATTTTATAAAAGAGCTACTACGTTCTGCAACTTTTCACAATTAATATTTGTTTTGTCAAAGAATTTAATAATTCGATGAACTCCAGGCGTAAAGGCAATCTTTTAATAATTAATTTTCTTATTATAGAATCATTCAAGTATTGATCAAAAGAACAAGTTCGTTTTCCAAAGTAGTAAATCGTATTACATCTCCATCTATAGAAATAAATATCATATTCCAGGTGTTCTGGATTTGTATTTCGTTTAGTTTACAAACATATATTGATTTCCCACTTTCATTAGTTACGATTTCTATTAAATATTCTGTTGGATTTAAGCTAATTTTCTTTATGTGAGTTTTAATTTATAAACAAGTGGTGATAGTGGTGTTTTAAATAAATAAAATCTCTATTTTCGTATTACTTTGTTGGCTTCAAAAACCGTTCGTGTTAATGTTGGTAGCCTATTCATCTGGAAAATTACAAATACAAAGCAACAAAAAAACGCTCCATTCCCGCCGATTGTTGGTGAGAACACGAATTAAATGTTTAGCGATTCGATGAAAGTAATTAAGTATATGACACATCCACCACCACCATCACTAAATAGCTAAATACAGAAAAATATGAACAAACAGTATATATACAGAGTTGGTATTCAAAGACAGGCATTTTTTCTTCATATTAATTTAAAATTTTTAAATTGCTTTCACAGACTGCGGTGTCCTACGGGAGATCAAACGGTATATTTCTTCTTACCGTTCTTTTTCAAATCCACCACCAGCAGCAGCAGCAACAAAAAAATAAAAAAATAAAAGAGAGAACGATATCAGAAAAGAAAATTGAAATTCTTCGAAGACTTAACAGGGGATCTATAAGTCACATAATATATTCGACTTTATGTATAAATTGAACGTTCAATTTTATTACGAATCGTACAATATTATTTTAAATTGATGGATAAGTTGTTGTATCGGTGTATTGTGCGTGTTATATTACATTATATTAACTACAGTCTATATTATATAATATCATAAATTAAATTCCAATTATAAATTATGTATAGCAATCAAAATAAAATCGCGATCGGAATTGATAGTTACATACCGATAGACATAACGATATTTATTGGCAATTATTTTAATTCATAAACATTGTATCCAAACAATAATTCCGTTTGCCAAAGCAAAATAAATCGATTTAAAATCAATCATCATTATGATGGATTTATTAAAATTTGAACCAATGATAATAATAAAAAAAAATATAATTCGATATAAAGAATTTGTAGGGAAATACTGAGAATACACAACTGTTGCTCCACAGTTCACAGTTGGAACAAAATTCACTTTTCTCTTTCTCGAATTAAACAAATACGTAAGTTCTCGTCGACTATATATAGATGGTTGTTGTGCAGAAAGGACAACAGTAGAGTTTTGTGCTGTGGTAGCTGAATTGAAATTGGCCAAATTCAAAGTTTCGCATAAGAACTTTCTACTTTTAATAAGAAATTTATATACAAATCCACATCTTAACACCCGGCACCACTACAGCTGTGGTGAAGTGTGGTGTTAAATTGAATAAAATCGATGGTTCTTCAACCGACTGATATTTTATTAACATATTGTTTGTTAGATAATGAATAAGTCGTCTGTGTTTCGTTGAATATTAGCACATAAAAGAAGACAATGTTGTTGTCTATTTTATTCGTTTATTTTTTCTTTTAAGTTACTGTTGTTGTTGTTGTTTTATTTGGCCATCTGCTCTCGTATTGTTCGTGAACATTTCCTGCAAATAACGTCCCATTATCAGTATACGGTAAAAATGTTTGGACAATTCCAGCATTTGCCGATGCCATTATTGTAAACGAGGCGAACCTGTAAGAGACGAGATAAGAAATACGGCGTGACAAAAATTACTGGAAAATAGATAGCAAAAGCACATTTCTAACCATAAAATTTCATTTGAACTTTGGTCGCGAAACACTACTGTGCACAATTTTATAGCACTCATATACATAATATGGTCTTTATATTTTGCAGTCGTCTATTTTATGAGCTATTTTGTACTGGTTTATTTGATCGGGACCGTTGAAATATCGCATTATAAGTGTCTCTCTGTGTATATGTCTTTGTCACAACCAGAAGAGTACCTACAACATCAATTTTAAAGATTTCCATAAACAATGGAAATTGTAAAGGGAAAATCTATCAAATTCCACACAAGAAGAAAGTAGCTCTACTTTGTGGACCACAGTCAACATAAAAATGATCTTTTCCAACTTCATCGTTTCTGTTTTAGTTTTTGCAACTCTTGCAACAAACGTTAATTTCGTTTGGAATATGAAAGCTAGAATGGAAACATTTGTCCTAAAATGCATAGAAATTTATTATTTTAGTCCTAAGGGTGACGTTAGGATAAACACAACAGATTTATCAATGTTGGAGAAACTTTCAAGATTTACTGATAGTATGACATACATCAGCTTGAAAATGGACGACTATATATTCAGTTATAAATGATTTATCAACAGAAAGAAAACATAATTAAGAACAACAATACATATGTAGGTACCAGTAATGTCTCAAATACTGTGTAGGTAGATCGATATATTATTGTTTATTATTTATTTTGTTAAAGGTGAACTGTTTCGACTAGACCTTATATTAGGTTACACCATCAAGATTCTACCTTGATATTCGATAAATCATTATTAATATCGTCCCTAATAATCAATATCAAATTACATTTCATTATCGACAAGATCTTAATTATCAACTCGACAATCTTACTTCACAAAATCTCATTTAATCCACACATATTGAAAATAGAAGTTATTTTTTTGCGTGTTGTCTTCGAATACAGCAATTCAAATAAATTTTTTGTTAAAGTAAATTTTTGCCTTCAGAACTGGAGTTGAAGAATATATACCTACATAGTTCATGTTTATTCACAATTATTTCAACATGAATAGAGCATATCTGGTTATTATTACTTTACTAGATGCTGTATGTCTTTAATTTGAGAATATCATACAAAACCCATACCGGTGTATTTAATTTTTTTTTATTAAACATAAATCTCTTTTTTGACATGACTGATATATATAGGCATATTCACAGAAAGAAAAATCTATAATAGCCATTTAAGGTCGGTGGAAATAACAACGTTAGAAAGCATTATATGAGCATCACATATAGAAGATGAGTCCTATGGGACGCATTACGGTAGGCTATCCTGTTGAAATCCTACTAGAGCACATACGACTTACTATTAACTTACTACGTTGGTAACCCTAGTCGGTGAAATATTCATCTTGGAATGTGTTTAATTGAAAGATTATTTCTTTGATAAATAATTGAATGTATTTATTTAAATAATTTACAAACTTAGAAAGGATATGTACGTTAATAACGGTACGGTGATGATTAAAATTAAAAACAATAAGAGAAAAAGAACAAGAGAGCCATCAACTAGATTACTACCAGATAATATCACAAATTGACACTAAAACTATCAACATTTAACAAACGAATGGTGGTTAACAATTATTACAGATATGTACATTTTATTGTTTAATAATATTGTTAATCATTGTTTTCCACAAATTGCTGTTTTGGAAGCACAGCTTCTTTGAATTGTAAAAAAACTATATTAATTATTGGCACAGCCGGGGAAGGTAATGTTGAAATTTTTATTTGGGCAAAAAAAAGCTTTCCCTTCCACCGAATGAGCTTTTCAAACTTTCATATTTCCACTTCAACAACTGTAGTTATTATATCACATCATGTGGAGACAAATTTCTGTCCCGTCTGTCTTTCATTCTTTTATTAAAACCGAAAACATAAAAAAAAATAATTTTGTTTAAAATTCAATTATTGTACACTCCACTGCTATCTGTTAAAGTCTTTGATGTTATACTACCTTTAGCTAATAAGTATTTAGTTAATTCATTTTCAAAATTACGAAAGTCTATAGAATCTTCCAAGGAATTATTTGAATTCGGCGATACAACCATATTTGTATCACCAGTTGTTGATTGTGTTACAACATTCACACAACGATCTTGTCGTAAATTATCGCAAGTTTCTTTCATTTTCGTTAATTGCTTTTGTAGACTTCGATACTCTTCAAGGAAACGCTCTAATTGGGCTGCATGATAATCATATGAATTTGCATTTGGTGTACCTAATGTTGGTGTATTTGTTAATCGATTTTCTAAACTCGATACATCCAATAGTGGTGTTGAATTTGGTGGTGGTTCTTGTACAATTTTCAAACATTTCGGCTCTTCCACTCTTGTCAAATTCAAATAACTATTTGATATTTTATTTACCCTGTTATTACGATTCGTATTTAAACCACTAATTAGATTTATTGTTGGTGGATATTTTTGGCAATCGGATAATCGACGAAAATTCGATTCTTGACTACTATTATAACTACTCTCACCACCACTACTACTAGCATATCGACTATCTGGTAATAATGGTGATTGACTATCTGTACTATGATAACGGGAGCTTTGTATAAGGGCACGTTTTCGTGGTAATGTACAGAATAATTCTGTTATATCCGCATAACTGCCACCTTCACTATTTGCACGGCGTGATGATGATGATGAATTCTCAATTAAATCAGGATATTTCTTATCAGTTTCATCTTCAGTTAAACTGGATAATTCCGTGTTGTAAGTGGTAGCATAATTGGTTGTAATTGTACGATGGATCATATGAGGTGTTGCTACAGTTGGTTGGCCAAGTGATGTTGATGGTTGATGATTGTAGTAGTTATATGTACCAGACATCGAATTGAGTGTTCTCTTGATATCGTCTCTAGAAATAAATGGATTCACTAAATAATCTCTAATGGTAGTTTGATTTTTCTTAGCTCAACTTGATTGAAATTTGATTATGTTACAAACTTGTATAACAACATAAATCCTACTAATTTTCTTATAGTAGGTACGTATATGGAGTAATCAGTAAACTACACACGTGAGAATCTTATTAATTCTACCTTACAATCAAGTTGAATGTATGTATGTAAGTACCTACATATGTATGATTACATTTTATTAGAATCAACAATAATTACTTCTACAATTCTATTATTATAGGTACATTCTATCTATCTCACCTTGCTTCCTGTAATGTTCTTCTTGGTATATGTAGATCATCTGGATCTAGGAGATGTTCAGGTGAATTCCAGCGTTTTTCAACAATCGAATCATTCCTCCATGTTTTTTTAACATTCGTTTCAGCATTAGTATCATCCTCTTCATCAACATCTTGATCTGTATCAGCTGCAGGAACAACACGATAATCACCATTCTTACGTGTTGCAACAATAGCAATTTCACTAGATGCTACTGTATCATTATTAGGATTACCTGTCACTTTATGGTGATTCATTTCAATTTTTTCATAATTATCATCACGTCGACACTCACTATTACGCCACATTAAAATTTGTTTTTTACGCACTGTATAAACACAAATAGCAATTAAACTAGAAGCTAAAACTAGAATAATGCCAGTGATGACACTGGCTATTAGGATTTTATTTGAAAAATTCGTTTCTGTTGATGTTTTTATAACAGCTAATGTAACACTGGCCTCAGCACGTCCAGCTTTATTTTCAGCTGCACACACATATACACCAGCATCTTGTAAATCAGCACTGAAAATTGTTAAATCACTTGAATCATTTTGTAAATGTACCATATACAATTTTTTGCCATTATTATAAGATGGTCCAGATATATTTGTAATTACTTTATTTTTCAACAACCATCTAACAGATGGTTCAGGAATACCAGCAATACGACATGTCATTGTCACATTTTTGCCTTCGATTCCATTCGTTTTACTTTCATAAGCGAAAATTTCAGGAATACAAGCAAACTCGTCTAAATCCAATTTGTCCCATGGCTTTGATTTGAGACGTGGCGGACTAGCACATACCGGCGGTATACCAAATGGTACATTTTTACGTAACATCCATTCACGTAGCGGTCGTAAATTACATGAACAATTCCATGGATTACCTGCCAATTCCAGGCCGTGGAGATTTTGGAAGATTGTAAATGATATTGCTTGAACTTCAATAAGATTGTTTTTTTCTAATTTAAGCCATTCTAATGATTTTTCTAGACCGATAAAAGCTCTTGGATAAATTGTATCGATTTTACAATCAGACAATTCTAAACGAATCAATTGAGGAACATTAGTGAAAGCATCATTGTGGATTTTTTTTATAGGATTTCCATTAAGTTTAAGTTCGCGTAATTCTGATATTGAATCAAATATTTGTGATGGTATTGATGTTAAAATATTAAAACTCAAATCTAATTCAACTAAATTCATCAAATTTCTAAAAGCGTACCTATCTAAACTTTTCAAACGGCACTTTGATACATAAATTTTTTGTAAATTCAATAGGCCAGCTAGACTGAACTCGTCATGTTTAACTGTCACTAGATTATTGCCGGTTAAATCGAGCACTTGTGTACCAGCTTCTAAATGTAGAGGAACTGATGATAAATTTGCATTTAAACAGATGACAGATTCTTTGCCACTTTTCCATTTACATTCGCACAAACGTGGACAATCTGCCACTATCATTTGTGTACAAAAACCAATGATAACGACCAAATGAAGATTGAACAACAACATTGTCGGTCGTTGTAATACCAATCTGTCATCGTTGTACCAATTGTCTCCTATCGGAGGAGTCTTCATCGTCTGCTTCCATTGTTGTTTCAAAGCCAGCAAGTCTAAAATTAATAATAAGAAAATTAGTCTACCTACGTTATTGATTCATGTTTACTGATGTAAAATTGTGATAATAACATTAGGTAGTCCTTTAATATACACGAACATCATTTACAATTGAATTACAGGCACTCAACTATGTCTGCGGAAGACGTTTGATAATGTAAATTTCTATAAAGATGTTGAACAAAAGAGCTACCTTCTCACGTATATAGGTATAGGTACTGTGTCGCTTTGAAACCTAAAATTTAATAGAAATACATAGGTAGCCTATACCTATTCAAAGTACATTGATATCAAAATTGAATATTTGAGTATTTACAATTTATTTTGTACAATTTTAATGAATTGATTGTCAATGGGATTTTAATTTAAACTTTGTCTTTATAACGAAACGAACATAAATATTGAAGTTGTTGTTGGTAGTGGTGGTGGTGGTGGTGGTGGTGGTGGTGGTGGTGTTGGTAGCGATAAGAAACGACGTTAAATCAGAATAGGCGTAATTAAATACCACAGTAAAGTGTAGAGGATGAAGTTTATAAGACCTTCGACTTGGAACAAGGTCTGCAAAGATTAAAATGGAGATTCTTAGATCTTGAATGAAATATGATGCTTCTCTTCTCATTTGATGATGGCGTCTTGCCATCTGTACCAAAAGCTTTAGAAATGTTGTAGCACAGTCCAAGATGAGATGAGCCTTATAGAATACAAATAAACCGTCACAATAGTTAGTAGAGAAGCAAATGTGTTAGATCTGCATAAATGAATGAAGGAATAAAGGAAGTGTGTCGCGCTATCAGATTTTCAACATTTTATCAAATATCAAACAATCAAGTTAAAAATATATGCAATATAGGTACCTAACCGTATGTGTATGTGTTAAAATAAATTTTAACAGGTGAACAACTTACAGTCAAGTGAAAATTGAAACTTTCTCCACAATTTAACTATTTAATGAAATATTCATCAAGATTCCAGTATTATGCAAATAGACTTTAATCTTGTCACTTATCTATGTATTTATATACAAAGTATCTAACTAAGGATCCTATTAGTAGAGAATCTGTTAACTTGTGCTGCTTGCGCATCATTCATTTGACAAATATTCTAGTGCACGATCTTAATTAACTTGAGAAAAATTTGTGTACAACACGATTTAATTTACATTGTTTTCAAATAATTATTGTGTGTAGATAGGTATTTTTAAATAGAAATTTTGATAAAGCAAAACGACATTTCTCATTTCCTTCATCGTATTTTTATGTTCAATAGATGCCAACACATTTTAATGAATATTTAAAATGTAAATATTTACGGTTGAAACAGTGTAAGAAAGTTACCATATAAGCTATGGTCGAGATTAAACAAACAGTAAAAGGACGACGACGACAACGACGTATATATATATAAAAATAGGGACGCGCTCGGTTGGCTAACCAGCCTAGCAGCTCTGCAATTTCCTGCGAGACTTGAAAGCTCAAGTGCTTTTATTTCCTATTACGGCCAGAGGAACTACCATAAAAAAGAGACATTGATAAGATGTGTAAAGATGCTGTATTTATCATTAAATATGACATTTTTTTTTTATTTGAAATTCATTGTAACAATAATTTGATACGATAGATAGCGGCCCTTCTACCATGTTTTTTTTTTGTCTTCCTATTTGAAACTGTTGTTATAATAAATAATGCCAAAATTTGACAAGTAATAGCCCCTGGCGTGCAAGATAGGATGATTGCTGTTATCTAACAGATTACATTGCCCTTATTGGAAACTAGTTAGCCTGTAATATTCTGAAGGCATATAGTGTTATTAATATGAAGCCAAGAGAGTGGTCTCCTGTTGGGAACATTGTAATTATATAGGGTCCTGTTTGTTATACAACAATGATCGGCGGGCCACACTTCTAGATGTTAGTTTGAACTTTAGGTCGACTTGCCAACTACACTCGACAGTACTTTGTTACACTTGGAAAGTTCCCATCTCTTTCGACTACAAAACTTAATAACGTTGAATGTTGCGCAAAGTCCAATGACTTTATGTTGAGAATTAAATATTTTGCCAAAATGATAACATAAACTTATTTACGTTTGTGCTTGAACAGCTAAAAAGCATTGTACAGGTTTGCTGTTGCAGAACAACATTTATCATGGATTAATGTCATTGAAGGATAAAACAAAGATTGAATTTTGTTGCTATTTCCCGTGTATTTTCGTATCATTTGAAAATAATTACCAACATACATATACTTATACAATTCGTATAGGAATAAACAAATCACAAACGCAACTTTGAAAATAAATAACTGCAATAAGCTAAAGAGTCTGCACCAAATACCACGGAGATAATGTCCTGTAGAGGATTGAGACACGATATAGGCGGGTCGTTTGCAAATATTCCTTGAGCTGTGTTAGCAAGATTCATGGATTTAGAATGGAATCGGTTCTCAGCTGCTATTAGGAGAATTATGCTATACTTATCAAGGACTAACTTCATAGCTCTCTCACATTCTCTCTCTCTTTCTCTTTCTCTTCATCGCATGTGCGTTTATTATAACAACGATCCATTTGGTTTAATTCAATTAATAGCATTCAGTCAGGGCCGAAACAAGGGAAAATTTGGATATAGACAAACCGGGATATTAGCGCCCCTTTCGAAAATGCGGTGTTCTTTTATCATGAATCAACATTACGATCTTGGAAACCGTAAGTGTTCGGAGATTTAAAAAATTAATTTGATGATGGCCATGATGAAACTAAATGTCCACAGAATTAAAGCCTTTGTCATCTCAATTAAAAACTTTTCCTAACATTTTTTTGATCAAAGTATATTAGGATCGGCGCGTGCTTGTGTTGCCTCCACCAAATTTTATCAAATTCCACGCGCAACAGTACCCCGGCGCATCCACCAAAATTCAAAAATGGAATAAGATCGGCATCATATAACTATTTCTTTGAATAAAGGTGCTACAAGAGCATAATTCGTAGGCGGTTAAAGAATTTAGCGCCCCTAGCCCATTGACGCCCCTAGGCTAGTGCCTACTCTGCCTATAGCTAGTTCCGGCCCTGCATTCAGTTGTTGGAATTTATACGGAAAGATCGATTGTTTTTATCAACAATGAATAATTAAGTAGTGGGAAAATAAATGTTACTATGTATTTTCAAAATATTTAATGTTACGTTATGTTTTCGTCTGGTTGGATCCAAGTACTTGCAATTAAATGTTCGCCTAAGGCACTATGTTTACTATGCAAATGGCTAGTTCATTTAAAACTAGTGTTTTGCATGTTAGCTATGTACTATCACTATTGCAAACTCTTCTAGATATTTATTCTACCGTACTGTTATCCTATTTAACACTGTCTACCACCTACGAATAGTTTATTACAAATTCCTGAAAACTACTAATTTAAACACAATAAAATTAATGTAATTATTTGTATCGCAATTCACCAAAAAAAAAACAACTGTGTGTAAAAGAAAAAAATTCTTCTTTCAACAATATGGCAATAAGAATAGAAAAGAATTCGAGTTATAAAGTTAAAATTTAATAAGAGTAGATCTTCTTTGAAGTTCATTAATATTTTACATTTAATAACACTCCTTTGACCACACGAATTTAATAAAAAGTCAACCACAAAGAGTGTGTAGATAAACACAAAGTGCACTTTCATGTCATCAAACTAAAAGTTGAGTTAATCTCAAATGTAGAATCAAAATTAGATTCTAGCAAATATTCAAACTAACAGTATTTTGTTGTTGAGTTTTGCTGGTAAAATTGTGCTGTCAATGTAAATACAGTTGTTATTTGATTATTTGGAAAAGATGCTTTTTATCAACCACATAAAATACATAAGCCACCAAATGGTGCAAATATATTATTTTTAATTCTACTAAAAAGAAAAAAGAAACTTTATAATCGATAATGGTAACGGAGAAAAATTTAAGGCCATTGAATGAGATTTATTGGAGGGTAGAAATCGATCTATGGGGGTAGTAGTTTCTGGTTTCCTATTCCACTTACATGCTTTTGCTCATTTCTAGTCATCTTTCAATGTCATGTATATGTCGACTATATTCATGTCTATCCTAATATTGATTAATCTATAATTTATATTGCTATATAACGACTTGAATATATTATATTTAAGTTTAACATGATGCAAATGCAACTGTTAAGACTTAAACGATACGATATACCTATGAAAGTGTCTACATCTAATTTTAATAATATTATGTTTGTTGTTTATTTATTTTTTCTGGTTAGTTTATTAACTTACAACCAACTACCAGTTTATTCCTTTGCATATTTACTGAACCGGATTCAGGACTGTTTTGAGATTGCTTCATTTCCTAGAATCTGTACGGTCGTATTTATCCATCCAACCTTTGTTAGTGCCACATGAATTGCTCTGTACATATCTATGATTCAGTGTATAGTTCGTTCATTTGGAACACTACCTAATATAAATAAAGATATGTCTATGATTCTATTTATATAAATTTCTTAAAATTGTCTTCTGATTTACTGTAGAATCGAAGACAAAACTCTATGTTACAAATGAAGATCTGGAGTCTATCAAGATTTAGCTTGAATGACTAAGAAAATAATTCTCTTAATTAAGGTGTGGTATGTATTTGATTGCAATTACAACTCTATTTTGTTTGAAAAGGAAACACATAAAATTTGTAGAATTCAACATCTAGAATATTGTAATATGTACCACTTTAGACACGTTTGAGGATTATAAAAGCTGTATGATTGATAATGTTAAGCTGCTTGACTTGAATTTACAACACAGAATCGGCTTAACGTATACGTGTGCAAGTCTTTTTCTAGAAACCACATGGTCGTGTACATCCTCCAAGCTTCTACATAATTCTCTAACAAACACACTCCTATACAGCAATGGTTGTTTTCAAAAAAGTCGATCATCTTTCATTTACGATTTGAGAGAAATTATCAATTCTAGTCTTTATACGTTGAATTACTGTCGTATTTTCATTCAACATCCTGTCTTGTCAAGTCGCCTTGATAATTTGTAGGCGACGACGACGACGGCGACGATGTCGAGTTTAAAGTCAAAATGTAATGTAAATCGCTTGTAACAAATTATTTAAAAAGTCAAGTGCTCGACATGGATAAATTGTAACAGTGAAAATTTATCCTATAACACATACGTAACACTGCCACTTAATTTAATTCGGAACTGTGATAATAAACGAGCACGTCCTGTATAACCAATTTTAAGCATTCTTTTACAATCCTGTTCCAACCTATACATACTACTGTATTACATAGAGATTTCATTGAATATAATTTGATTCGTGATAATATTCGATTTTGAAAATTTCTATTCATCAATCTTTATTACAAACAATTAATCTCTAGTGTTGAATCTTCTATTCATTACCTTATACATTAGTGACTATTAAACTTACAATTAGAATGTGAAATTGTGCTTAGATAACATAGAAAACGTGAATGTTTGACATCTTTATTGCATCGCTCGTCTTATCATATAAGACAGTTTGTTACCCGTTTCGACTTACTACTACTCATTCTAAGTACCTACAGTGTAATTAAATTTGTTGATTTATCGCGTTAATTCTAAATTAAACTTTAGACCTCATTAAATTACAAAAATTTCACATCTTGTTTTTTTTTTGTTTTGTTTCTCGCATAAAATTATAGTTAATCAAACAAAAAAATTGATCCTTCATCAATAAGTTTATTAACTAACTACCGATAAAAACGGGAATGTTTGGTGTATGGAAATCCGGAAATCCTGACAGGCAATCACCTAGAAAATGGATATGAAAGATACCAACATTGTTATTGTTGTAGTTGTTGTTGTTGTTGTTGCTGTCAATTCTGTATCGTTTTATCTTTAGGGCTTCAAGACTCGATAAAATTATATTGGTATTGCTATCCTACTGCTACGTGATTCTATTTCTTTGCTGATACTTTTCAAAAATGCATGTGATAGTTATTATCGAAGGCAATTTTGCTTAAAATTAACCTTGTTTTTGCTATAGAGATGGAGAGACTTCCGGAAAAACAGCAAAACACCTCGAAAAGTTTTGTTGTCCATAATCACTCCCTATAGAATGTACACAGCTTTTGCATAATTGAGAAGGTTTTATCCTCAACCTTATATGTCACTTCTTTAGATCTACTAACCTGGTGTTTCTTTTTTTAATATTTATTTAGTTAATCAAGAAAGATTCACCTAAAGGGAAGTTTTCGTACGGGGCGTTTCCATTATAAATGGGCCAAAGTTGTATGTAACAAAATTCCAAATTGCTTCAACCACAACTATTCAACTAATATTACAGTAAAACCATCAATTTTGCACAACATTTTCTCCAAATACCCGGTTATTTTCTATTAGATTTTTCTAATAGTTTTAAATTGAAAACATGAAAGGAACGTAACGAGCCAATTAATGATGAATTTTTGAAATTTCCACCCTCATTCTATTGAATAAAAAACTATTTTATCTGGATTACAGTGATAAATACTTTTGGTAAATGTTTTACTTTTAGTAGTGTATAAGGTCGTTTTGGGACTACGTAAAATATTGGCGGAAATAAACAAGATTTATCTATGATATCCCTATATACCTTTTACTATCTTGGAAATTGAATTGTATATGACTGTATTTTAACCAATATCCCTGTTATATTTTCTAAAACTTCTATATAAAGAAAATTAAACGTTTTGTGATTCAATAAAGAAAACGTCTAGCAAATAAATATTTTATTTTCAATTGTAGTTTTATTATACGCAGAATTTTTATAAAAGTACACACACACACTCTATGTGATTGCTGTAAATACAACAGCAATTCGACAAATAACTGTACACACTACTGACAAATTGAATCTTGTAGTGAACCAAAGATTCAATCTCTTTGAATTTCCAACTTTTGTTTTTTAACAAAATGATTGAAATTCGAAAATTGTGAAAATCTGTTCAACAAACATAATTATAAATGCTTGGACACGTTTCTCCATTTATCGATTGCCTATATTCATTAAATATTAATTTGCTTTCCAACTTGTTGTTTTTAACGATTTCTTTTTAAAAAAAAAATCTCTCTTCTTTTATAAAACATCAACAACAACAGCCGATAAAAACCGAATATCCGATAAATGGCACATTCTAATTTGTATTCATACAACGGAAATCCGATCAAAAACATCCTATACAGCGATTGAGATTAAATAAGTTGAAGTCTTCAATAGCAATTTGGCTTTTAGGGAAATTTCTTCGAGTCGATACCGTTTATATTACAACGATAAAAGAGAAAGGAGGAAATGTTGAACATTTCTCAGTGTGCTCAGTGGTAGGTATATGCATGCGGTTGAGGTTCTTTTCCAACTTAACTATCATTATTAAGCTGATGTTGTTGATAACGACAACAATAATTCTTTATTGTAATTTGATTTGTTTCTCTTAAAATGTAAAAGTAATAATCTTGAACAATTTTATTGTTTCTAATAAAAGTCCTTGTTAATTTAACTTATCTTTAAATTAAAATACATTGAAGGAAATTTAGTAATCAGTGTGGGTTGTGGTGTAATGTTCTGGAAACTAATTCAGTTTTTACGACTGTTTTGAATATTATTGTCGCTTCTTTCCAGGAAATTCTACAACTGTATAAGAACATTATTCCGCTGAAGCAAAAGAAAAAAAAACATAAAGAACTTGCTTATTGTCGATAATTCCATGCCAGTTATGAAAATTGATTTCTCACAAAGAACACAGAAAGATCTAAGAAAATTCATTAGTAATTTAAAGTGTTTTACAGCTGAAACTCAGCTGGTAGTCGACACAATATTTGAATTTAGTCAAATTTAGCCGGGTTTAAATATGCGGCACCCATACCGTGTCGGTCTTACCCAACGACTTGTGGTCCTTTAAAAAAATAATAATTGTGGAAATGAGTCGGATAGAGGTAACGACAAGAAGTATCTACCACCTGAAACACAGATCTCGTTTATCATCATCTTTTCGTCAAACAGGATTTGTGTATACAACAAGCCCAAATAGTCGAAAGACAGAAAATAGGTCTACATTATCTCACTTTGTCTAACACAGCTTTTTGGGGAATTTGAAGTCCATGCATTATAAATCCATCCACCATTAAAAATTCATGATTATTACCTGCTTTTACATGAATTTACAACTTCATGAGTTCAATTTTGTTCGTGAAGGATTTCAGAATTATCCTGTATAGTCTCTGTATTGGTTTATTTTCATTTAGCAAGTTGATAAGCTTTTCGAGAAAATTTTGATCAATCCAGTTCAACTATTACGACTAACGAATCTATTGTTGATCTAAGAAATGCATACAAAGCATTGAGATTGAGATAAATGTTGAACGAAACCCTATCTAAAGAAGAACTGTTGGAAATTAAAATATATCTACATTATAAACATTTATAAAACGACAATATGGAAAGATTTCAATTCGATCGAAACATTGAACGATTCCAATCTTCGTACTTTTTGATATTGACTATGCGATCTTATTACCAAAAACTTCATACAATTATATCAAACGCACACGCAAATCCTGTAAGATTTCGTTTTCCTCTTCATCTTATTTGTGAAGCGAATAGGAAACTCAATTACAACAGCATTTGTCTGATAACTTCCTTTACTTTATGTGGACGAAGTTTTCAGAAGCTGCTGTACATTCTGCAATTTCCAAACACAAAAATACGAATATTTATAAAAGAAAATCTAAGCCGTCAACATTCATATCTCATCTATATTTGGAGAGAGATTAGAAATTCTTCTTTTAAAAAAAAAATAAATAAAAGTACGGATAAACTTTAAATTGGATATGAAAAGTCTGTTAGAGCAATAATTGAAGAATCTTAACGACATTGAGAAAATATATTTTAGAGATTGACGTCATTAATGAGATATTAGAGAATTAATCCTGAGTAATTTCAGTGGAATTTTCGCCAATTTTACTGATAATATTAATAAATCATCAATAGAGGTATTAATTTCTTAATTGATTCCTGTTGTACTAGCTCCACTACTCTATAAATTTCGCTATGAACTAGATATTTATTACTGATGATGATGATGATGATAAGCTGATTCCCCGGTAATAAATCTATCACAATATAAGAAAGTTTACAATAAACATGTAATGTAATGTCGATGACATCCAAAACGAGTCAACTACACATATATCAAAATCGTTTATGACAACTTCCTTGTATAGTAAAGATGAGGAGAGTAAAATGGGGTTTGTGTGTGTGTGCGGGGGGAAAAACTTGAAAACGAACGCAAGAGAGGATCATCGTCGTCATCATTTCTACTAAAGCCAAACAACATCTCTGTCTCTCATATTGGTAACAGGCTTATCAGCATTCTGCTCGGGTAGATCGACCAGCTTATATGCATCTTTTGATTGATTCGGGTATCATATAGAAATAGTAAGTGAGAGAGATAGATAGATTAAAGTGTGTAAACGGCTGTTACAGATAGCTTTTACAGGATGCGTCATCCTTTTCCTAACATGTTAGCTCATCCAAATATATACCTGTTGGGAATCTTTATTAAAATGTCAGATGTGTGTACGTGAGTGTGTATATGAGAATTCTACACAGTAGCAGTATAGTCAGTGTATATACTCTCGTAATGCATATACGTATAGGTACTGCTTTAAATTTTATTAATATAAATGGTGTAATTTTTGAGATTATAAGAAAAAAAAAGGCAGGTAATCCTTTCAATTTAGTCAAAGAAAGCTCTACTTTAATGGCACGATTTTCACGTTATCTACAAATCAAATAAATTTTGCAGCTTTGATGTGAATGGAATTTCGCTACACAATACAAAAACGCTACGGGAAATTTTTGGCAATTTACACAATGAAGAGACTTATGTCAGATTGTTATTGCAATCATACATTCAAATATTGGATTTGCATTTTTGTTGAGTTTAGTGTAGAAAAAGCAACGGAAACTACTTATAAGTTAAAATCTTTATCAGTTTGTTGATTTTTTTATTGTTATTGTTGGTTTAGTTGGTAGTCAACAACTTTGGTTTTGTTCGTATAAATAAATGGAGAGAATCATAAAATCGAAATGATTTCTCTAATTTCCATTCATAAGCGATAAAGTAGCCAGGATTACTAGTTGTATTTTCTATGGTAGTGATGTAAAATTTACAATATCCGCATTTAGGAAAGTTGTAACCAACCTGCCAGAATATTTCATCCCAATCAAAACCATTTAAAACTTATGTATTTGCTATTAATTCAGTTTAGTATGATTTCAATCCGTGAAATTTGTATTAATTTAAGTTTGTTAAAGTTGTGTCAACAATAGCAATTTTGAAATCGACAATCAATTATTCAATAGAAAGTCCATTGATTCTTGCATACTGATAAGATGAATTACAATCGAATATAAACTATCGATCCACTTTGCATATGCTCTTACGAAAATCAAATTTGTTGTAAATTTGATATCAACAATAAACAACATTGGATTCTCTTCATACTTATATAGAACAACATAGAAATCTTTTGTTTTAATTACCTTCAAAGTTACTTCTTACTATTGCAATATTCATAACGCAAAGATGGTTCGATTGATACGAATAATAAAAATCAGACTCTATAAAGTGTATTATGAACGGATGTATACATTCAACATTGTCTTTGTCTTAATTGTATCGATTCTAGAAGCAGCTCTTAATTAATTTTTTATTTAATCTCAACAATGTTGCGGGGCTTTTATAAAGGGAGGATCGAGTAACATTCCACCGAATTAATCAACTCGTCCATTTTCTATGTGTCTCAGTGTCTCTCTTATAAAGTGTAAAAATCGTTTTTGTTAGATAAGTAGAACAGGTCCCCAGTGATTTTTTTCTTACTTAAAGATGTAGTTCTATTGCATGCAAATGTCGAAAGGGAAGAAATGTGGATTTGTTTAAAAAAAAAAGAATACCACATGTCGAAAAAATACGCTCAGATTATTCATTCAATTTTCAGTCAATTTCAGCATGTACATATGTATGTTCATATTAGAATCGTTGACAATCTACCGTCACAAAAGCTGACCAATCGATTCGACTTTTTAAGGGCGCAGTTGAAAAGCTTATTTGCATATCAAATATTGTACGTTTAAATAGGCCATTTCTGTATTTTCGTAGACTCTCATGAAATCTGCGTTCGAATTGATGTTGGTGATAGTAATGGTAGGGCTGTTGTTGTTGTTGTTGTTGTTGTTGCTATTGAAATGTTTTTGGGGTGGAATAAGGGGTCGGCTCAAGTCAAAGGGAAATTACAACAACACTCAACATGTCAAACGTATTGTAAATGGTTGATTCAATCGAAAGGCAAGAGTACTATAAATGTTTGAAGATCATTTCTTTCTCTGCGAATATTTCTGTCCTTTTCATCCAGTTGGTTTAAATTCCATTGAAATTTTTTTGTTGTGTTAGCAAAGTTCGATTTCCCACCCTGTCAAATAGATATATATGAAAATATGATTAATATTTTGGGGGCGGTGGCATATGAAAGACCGTTAGGATATTATCGTTTGTCCGCAATTGAACTGAATTCATATTATTTCTTCTTATACTTGGTCCGAAGTGAAACTGGAAAATTGTAACATGTGGCATGTCAAAGTTAGATTGGGTTCTTTGGAGGGTTTTTTTTTCTTTTTCTTCAACATCCTTTAACTTGTGTGTCGTCAGTCGACTTTCGACCATGTCATTTCAATATCAGATCCCCCGATCGTTACATATTGATACAAAATGGCAAGACGCCAATCTGAGGACAATTTTGATGTTTACTCAGATTCCACTGTGTGTGCGCGTGTGTGTGTCACAACTCAATTTTGAATATTTTTCTCCAGGAACAAACAAAAAATTAAACTACAGAAGAAAAGTAAGACAGAAGCACCACGACTACACCCCTATTGAGTTCTATAAGGCGGCTAATTAATTGTTTTACAAAAGAAAGGAGTGATTAAACTGTCAAAAGCTTGAATGTACGCCAGTGAATTGAATTCACTTTAAGAATTTTTCCAGTTCTAATTGCTTGTAATGTGAGCAAAAAAAGAAATGTTAATTATTCCATTTACATTTGTAAAATGCTGGAAAGACAATGTTGAATTGTTGGAGCGCGAAACAACAAAGTCTCGGACATACAAACACACACACCACACCATTTCGACAATTTTTATGTGAAAAACGAGATGCATTTTTCTCAAAAAGTTTTCTCATTTTACAAAAGAAGAGACAATTAGTATCTCACTCGGTTTGTTTAACTTAAAAAGTACAATATTACAAGTTAGTGAACACTGACAAACATACACCACCAATGGAAATGTCTTGTAATAAGTTGAAAGTAAGCTAAATGTACTTGGAGAATATAATTACATTTCCACTGTTCCAGAAATTGTTCACCACTATATACATTATATGTTTAACAAAGTTCTACTTTTATTTAATTTCGACACGAAATTAATATCCGACCAGATTCAACAACACAAAACCAATAAATTTTCTCCAATTCGATTATTCTTCCTGTCTTATTCAATTAGTATTGATCTTTTTGTTATTAGAAGAACTCTACTACATTTATTTCTATAAAATGGATCAACAATACAAATGAACACAGGCAATTGTGGCAACGTTATTGATCTTGTACGCCGGTGTAATTTCGACTGTTTGCATTTGTCTAAATGGAACATGCAACAGATATTATCTTGAAAATAAATTTGAGATCGATGCAAACTGTAGTAGGGATGATTTTACTACATTTGTTAAGCTTCACTGAAAAAAATCTATCTTCTTACATTTCAATTTTCATATCCATTCTATAAACAGCAATTTCTGAAGCATTCTCGAACTTTTTCCCCCGTTTCGTTTAAAAATCAGCGAAATTCTTTGCAAGAAGTGAACAAGTGGAGTTCCAAGCGGAATCATTTACAAGTTGTAAAGAACAATTTGTTGAATTATTCGAATTGTGAAATTACTGCTCGAATCTAATGTAAGATAATAAATTTATTACCTCTCATGTTGATGTGGAGTAAAAGTATTTCTATTAAACTGAAAGCTCTATAAGCTTTATTAAACAAACATTAATATTTCAACGTATTTGTTGGAAATTAAATAAAATGAGAATATTTTGGATTTGTCATCAAGTTTATAATATTCGAAACAGACAACAGAATTAAATAAACACCTCATTATTCCCAATGGAAATTAACAATGTTGTTCAAACTTTAAGACTTCTTGTATACATCAACAAAGATTTTAGTGTTTGTTAAGATGAATTTCTCAACTTTATCAACGAAATGAAGAGATTACGAAAAAAAAACAACGTTATTTCAAACAATTTGGTAATTTTACAGAGTTTGATTAACCAATAAATGATAAAAGGTACACCATATTATAATATGGTTGCTAAATATTAAGCATTCTATTAAAAATTCCACTGTCGAAAGACGATGATGAAGCATTTCATCACCGATTCGATTCGATTCGCTTCAAAATTTAATTAGAACACCACACCATTTGCTGTAATGTCACGTTGAAGGGTTAAGGTCGTCACATATACCCCGATTGTTTCAGGAATCATCATTAGTAGTAATTTTAATATCTAATCTCGATTGTCATTGTTCCAGACATGCATGTATGTTATTATTATATGAATGTCTATAGTTGTGTGTGAATTGAATCTTAATCTATTTTATCCATCTACTACTGTAATCTATTTCTTGTTTAATATGCTCTACACATAGTCAACTAGATAATATTAGAAATTTCATTGTGTATTATTTGATTTGAAATCAATTGTTTCTTTTGTTTGTTGTTTTTTTTTTTTTTTGTTCTGTCTTAAATTGATCTTATTTAATCAAGATTGTGTTACAGTCTGTTTGATAATGGTATCAGAAATATCCAATACGGGTTTGTTGCCAATTGATTCTCCAACCATTAAATTAAGGGCTAAGTCACAGATCAAGAAGACTAGATCGGATCACTACAATCCATTGTGCTTAAAAACTTTCAATTGCATTTGTTGCTCTGGGAGCATTTATTTTGATCTGATCCAATACGATTATCGTTGCTAGTACTGCTGTTGTTGTTGTTGTTCTTGTTCTATTCTTGTGGTAAAGGATTAGGACAATAAGTCCGGAAAATTAACATTTTCCCAACATTATTCATATTCTATAGGCTATATTTGTAACGTTATCATCGATTCAAATAGTGACAATTCTTGTCAGTGTGTTTGAGAATTGTCCACAATTGATTCATTCAGTGTTGTTTTACTACAAAAAATGAAATTCGAAATAACAAACTTTTGTATGTAAGAATTTCAAGAATTCGTACATTGAAAAATATGTAATTAAGCTTTTAATGCTTGAGTCTTGCGTGTCACCGCCAGGTAATTAAAATCTAATTCCAACACAACAGAATTACAAACAAACTTGAACAAAACTAAACAAAATTAAATCTTGAATTATGTTTCACAGCTGGTAGCAGACGGGTTTATATTTTTTTTTGTTTTTGTTTTGGTGTCTTAACGTCCACTTTGTATAAAATTTCTTCAACATATAAACAATTACTGTTAAATGTAATAAAAATTTATCAAAATCGCGCAGCTCTCTAGTTTTCTAGGTCAGCTTTCACCCCCGATCTGACCACAAACAATAACAGAATTAAATGTTTATAGTTGATTGCCATCAATCCGTAGTTAACTGAAATTTTCATAACGCTTCAATGCTTTATTAAAGCTTATGTTTAGGGGGTCAACATTTTATTCAGTATGGTTTTGTATTATGTTATGTTCTACATAGGAATACGATTGGTGTATGTACATACATAATTGTTAATGTCATTATTTTAATTTGTATGCCGTATGTTGGACATACATACACACACACACACACACAAATTTGTACGATTTCAGAATTTTGAACAACTCAACTGTTTTGGTTTCCAATTAGTAAACAAATTGCAATTAAAAAAGGCAAATTTAATTTGTACAAATGGAAATTTTCCACTATTTCACACCAATTCAAAGAAATCCGTATTTATTTTCGTTTTATTATTGTTGCAGTTTAACAATATTTAATTGTCAATTACCTATTTTTGTTATTAAATGTATTTCCTTTGAATTTTGTATGAATAACACACAATACCTTGGTACGAGTCTATATATATATAAAAAAAAAAAAAAACTAAATTTTAATTAGAATTTAAAATAAAATTCAATTCTATATAGAAATTCACAATAATTGTACTTGTCACTGGCACTTTAACTTTTAAATTGAACATTCTATTCCTGTCTATGTCGTGAAATTATAAAAGCTTCTAAATGTATTTGGTAAGCCTTTTTCAAGTGACAGAAACTACAGGACCCAATATGTCCTACACTTTATTTAATTTGACGTTACACAGCAATTTGACTAATTAGAATGGACGTGAATATCGGTTGAACAGGATTCGTTCATGGCATGTTTAAATATTCCAACCACAGCTATAGCAGCACCCCACCTTAACTATTATGTTTCACAACCTTTCTAAATGCATATAGATACGAGACAATTACATGTAGATATGTACATTTAATTATAATTCAATGTAGGGATGGATTATTATTTCTGAAATTCACATACGAAATCAAGTGTCCATCTGTTAGTTTTGTTTATGAAGAATTAATCGGGAATTTCATCTTGTCTTTTTGTTTCAATAAAATAATGCAAATGCAAATAGGTAACAGACGACTGTGGAGAGTTGAAGGATTTCGGTTCGAATCTCGGTGGCGGAATTCGAACCTCTTTTTTTGTTGATTTCATATAACAAATTCCAAGTAAGAAAAATGACTAGAATAGATACCACAATAAAGATTTAGATAATAGAACATGGAAAAATGGAGAAAATGCAAAAACTGCTCCGTGCGTCAGTCATCTATTTGGGCGTTTCATTCTATCAAGTCTAACTGTAAAAGTCTGTTTTTATTCAATTCTATTATTCTATTCGTGCCATTTAATTGATACAATAAGGGTCGACGTTTACCTTTATATATATAGGTATAGGTACATAGAACGTGTCGTTTTAAAATAACAAAAGAGTGAAAAACGTTCTCTTGAACTTAACTCGCCTCCAGGGCCTCTTAACTCAGCAGCTGTGAAAACTCGCATTTGTATTTACCGAAAAATACTCCCATAGGATAGAATACGTCTAGATTTTCTTTTTTTTAATTTAATCTTTATTCTACACACACACACACACAAACTGTAAATATTTATATATAGGTATATGGGTGACAATTGAAAACCGCATTTACAGTAAATATTCGGTTTGTATCAAAAAATCTTGCTTTTTATCTTTTTTTTGGGGGGATTTTTTATTAATTCTTTCTGTTTACAACAACTATAGTTGATGGTTAGTTATTGTGGTGGATTGTTTGAAAATTAACATGTCAACACAACACGAATTTCCATTATTATTTAAACTTTGATAGGATTGTCCAGTTGAAGAGATGAGGGAGAGGATTGCTTTCAATCAAAATTCACGTCATCACCAAACTGTATATTGTCAATTTCAAAACCGAAAATTAATTGAATCTTTTCTTCATCAAATCTATTCAAGTGTATATTTAGAAATTTTTGTTATAATGAAATTCTATCAAAATTCAAACAAACAATACCTACCAATAGTAGGTACATTTTATTGTATTTTGTAATTATGTGTTGCAACACAACGACTGTCTCATCTATGATTACTAGAGATTTAAACGGTGTTTAGGTATAAAGCCAACAGGGTCTCTAACCGATCTCGTTAATAATTGAGCTGGTTTAAATTTTAATTGAGTAATCATTTTAATTGTGCTCAGTTATCGTGAGAATAACGTCCTGATAATGATAATTACAAATTCCATATATTTATTTGTTAGAAATGCCATTTAAAATAATTGTTCTTTCAATATAATCAATAAATTGAATAATATCAATGGCCACACCGTTTCTAATAAATTCTATTAGAATATTAGCCATAAAAATGTCTTTTGGAACCAATTCCAGAGCCATTTTGGGCAATGTGAGAAAGACAGAACAGCATTGTAGTAGTGTTATCATTAATATTAATTAAACCTGGAACTTTGCGTGCTCATTAAATTGTCTCCCATCTTCGCTGTTTCTTCAAGATCGATATTTATAATTGAATAGTCGAGAAGGTCATTATTGAATCTTATTTGTGTTATCGCTACTTTTCGTTTTACACACGATAAAAGTAAAAAAAGAAAAAAAAATACAGGAAAAGAACGCCATAGAAAAATGGTGGATGCGCCCAATATATATGGTTTCTGTTGGTCTATTCAACTGAATGCTTTTTGAATTTTTTTCCAGTTCAAGACATTTGAAAGGGGTTTATGATAATGTTCGTATCTTTCTCTCTCTCTCTCTCTCTCACTCTCTAGCTCTATGTGTGTTTCTCTCACTAAGAGATTGCACTAAAAAGCCGGCCACAGGTGTAACAAAGTCATTACAAGCATTGAAACACGGCACCAAATGCTCACACGAATAATTTATTAATATAGGACTACACAAGGATGCATCATGTAGATGTAGAATAATTGGAACATGTCGGTAAATATCAACAGACATCTGTCGCAAGTGCCTGAATTATTCATATTTACTTGATGCCTACCTATTAAAGACACAAAATGGATGTAATTCAATAATTTATGTTTTAAAGTCGTTGTCTATTTTTGGGACAAAAGCAAAAAACAACAAACAAACAAACAAACAAACACATAAATAACTAATGAGCACTATATTAAATGACCGCTAAAATGCATTGATGCATGGCCGGCTACAGCTGGCATGTTTATTAAACAATCTCCAAACTTTACCAAACACACTATATAATACAGTCCTGATGGCTGTTTTACATATTTTAAATAAATTAGTAATACCCTCCGGCTTAAAACTCTATTTCAATTAAATTTCGCATAAAATATTTATCAATAATTGTCTGCGCTTGTGTGGTAAAATGATGGTAATATGATAATGCTGATGGTGGTGATAACGATAATGGTGTTGTCGAGGGGAAAAAACTTATCAACTCACTATTGTGGACATTTTTAATTAAATATTTAAATTAATTGAAGAATGTTGGCTATTTTTTCTTAGGGCAAAAAAAAACAACAAAATTCTAAACTTTAAAAGTCTTTTGCAGTATACTGAGGCGATAATGCATTAAATCAGTCGACACCAGTAAACTTTAGGTCTGTTTTGAGAGAATTCTATTCTATTTAAAATTCGAATCGGTTCTGACTATATTTTGAACTTTCCAAACAAATCGCTATTGTCTGTTTAATAATTACCAACTAATGCAATTAATTTAAACTGCTGCAGTACTTGTTGGGGGAAATTAAAGAAATTTAAAACAAAAATAGATAAACTAAAAATAACATTCTCGGTAGATTAATCCAGATATTCATTTGTTTATTGTTTTAGCTACATTACAATAAAGACCACTAGGTTGAATTTATTGTTTCGAATATCACGCAAAATACACGTTTCTCATTAGATTGAAATAGAGCTTAGAACAATGGGACTCAAGTGTACAGGCATTCCTTATCACAAACTTTAAGATTTGTTTGTCTAGAGAGTAGTCTCCAACTTTAGATTATTGATTTTATCCATAGAACTGCCACAATAAATTGGAATGCGCATTGGTTGATTAGGGAGTACTAATCGAATACCACGTGACTAACGTGGCTTCAATTTCTCTCATTCTATGTATTCTCCACTGTTCTATTTTCTTTTCTGTTCAGTATGTCTAGTGGATTGTAGTGTATTGTTTGGATGTGTCGCTCATGTAGATTGACAGCTCCTTTGCTTCTATCCACTTTACTTTGATAGAAAATCACACAAAAATATATATATAGAAGTTATTAAATTTAAGGGTAACTGAATTTGAATATTCAACATTTAGATTTCTCTCTCTCACAAAGATTTTTCTTGATATCAACGACAAACTCTTTCGTGTTTGCTAAAATAAACATCAAACAAAATTATAATTTAAAATTATACCAACGTAAATTACAATTTATGAAATGTTTAAATTCTATTCAGTTGAAATTCTGACATCTATTTTTATAGTTGTCGTGCTTGTAATGTATCGAAATATCGGTTGATATACCCTAATTCGTGTTTTGAATGAGTGAATGTTACTTGTAAATGTAAGGTATACGAATACGCCACCACACTAGGTATACCCATGCAACTTTTCTTTGGTAAATTTTCGATTGCGTGACCTGCCGCCAGCTATTCATACCTATATATGTATAAACTTAAAGCAAACCAATTCTATACCGATATTTTCTTAAGGAAAATTTTATACGTGTTTCTCTCGATGATGGTTGTATGTAGTTTGAAAAAGTTCATGCGATAAAATGTTAATATATAAAAAAGAAAAGAAAAAGGAAAACGAAATAAATTAAACGGATTTAATTGACCTAGTTCAGTGTGTTTTAGTTTTATTGTTATTTTTTTTCAACCACTATTTCTCATTTTATCATGTTAGATGTTAGAAAACTTTCAAGACTTGTAGAATTTGACAATGACATACCCGTAAGGTTACATTTAATGCAATTACAGAAGAATTCTAACAATAAGACAGGTGTCCGAATACAACTAGTTTGATTTATTTTACACAGTTGCACTTACAATCAGATTTTAAAACAAGAATTTAATTAAAAAATTATTGAATCATGTGTAGTGTACAAATAAACTAGACACTATGTCATTTATATGTGGTGGTATTTTATATGGTAGACACGTCATAGAGAATTTTTGAGACTAAACGCGTAAAGAAATGAAATAAATAATAGCTGTACGAAAGTAGAACTTTGCTCATTTGTTATTGTCATATAAAAAATTTCATAGAAGTTTTTCCCTTTTGTACAGCCTCTTTCATACAAACGAACGTTTTCCTTATTTGTGGATGAAACACTGGAAGCATCATAAGAATTTTGAGGCAGTTGAAGTGTTAAATTCTTGTAGGTGATTTGCAAATTGCAAGAATTCGATACTCACTCACAAATAAATAGATAAAGTTATTGATACTATACGATTTTGTTTATCAACATTAATAATTACAGATAAATGGGGTCAACTGTTGTCTCTTTGAAATGGGAATACAAATAAAAAAAGTTCAGTGCGTTGGTGGCAAAGGCTAAATGCATTAGAATCCAAAGTGGTAATAAAAAAGAACGTATTGTGTGACATTGACCTTAGTTGTTATTGATCAATAATTGGATATTGTCCTCTATAAAAGTTACATTTGAGTGGAACAGGTTGTATATTATGTACATGCATGTGTATGTTTGGCTTGATGTGGATTTAGAGTAGCCTCCAGTATGGGCCGTTGTACTAAGCTATTCGTAGAGGGACGGCCTTTTCGGTCATCATACATCATTTTCTGTCACTTGTAATCCCGGGTCTTAAGACAGCAAAATCTATATTAAACTTGTTTTCCGATAAAACACTGTTGGAACCATTAAATCTCTTATATGTCGTCTAATCGATTTTAATTTAATAAGTTTGAAAATTTTTGAATGATCGACTTGGACAACCAATGGAAGAAAAAAAAAGAAGAGGAAAATAATATCAACTTTTTCAACAAATTAATTCCACCAATCAATTCTTTTTATGTTATAGGCTGGCTCTCTACAATGAGAAAAATCGCAATATTTAAATTTGATTTGGATGACTTTGTAACGAAGAAATTATTGTCGTGCTTAATCAACAATGAAAATGATTAAGTCATAATTCCATTACCATCATCGAAATGACGGTCTATTCGTGGTGGTGGGGGTGGTGGTGATGGTGATGATAACAATAATGATGACAGGAAAAAGAAACACTCTGATTTGGTTCCTTCTACTTTCGTATGAACAAAAAAAGGAAGAAAAAAAACGTAAAAGTAAGTTGTTGAAATTTCTTTGTTGATTTTGTCGATATTTGCACAAACGCCAACATCTCAATTATGCATTCCTTTTGTCTGGTTCTTCCTTCGTTTGAAATATGCGTTTACACGCAATTCCACAATATAAATTTGCATATCTAGAAATAAAACAGACAGACAGAGAGAGAGAGAGAGAGAGAGAGAGAGAAACCTTCGTTTCGAATTTGCTAAACTAAATATATTTACCCAAGAGAAATGGAATTTCTGATAAACATTAACAATTAAAATAACAAAGAAATACGTAATAACAGTTGTTGTTTTTTTTTTCGTTTGAAGGGGAAAAAGTAACCGCAAAGATTATCAATTTACTGCACGAGATTTCGCTGTAGAACTCAAATATGCACAAACATGGCTTGTAAAAGCTCTAAAGATTTATAGCGGAAGAGATACATGAAAAGAAATTACTACTTCCAAACAAAAATTATAGGATTAGATTTGATGGATGGTTTGCATGCACCTGAAAAACTAGAAAGATATAGACACTTTGGTAATAATTTTGCTTTGAAGCTGTACATATATAGAAATAGAGAAAACAATATAAATTGAGTGTCATAAATTTCGCGCTTTACAAGAAAAAAACAACAATGATAAATGATAAACTATAACAACGACACTTTATAATATTTTGTGACAATCTAGAAGTTGTTTTTTTTTTTCTTTTTGTATGATAGGTGACGATCTATTCTAATAAACATATCACCACCAATATCGGGAATTTCAACATTAAATTGTCACAAATAATTTTATAAACGTATGTAGATGTTATGAACTCTAACAATGTCAGTTAACACTATGAAATCAATAGGAGTCTACTTTGTTGTTGATAAAGTTCATTTATTATAGATTTTATTGAACGAGGTGAATAGTGTGTGGAATGGGTGGGAATTACTACATGTGCATCCTAATTACATGTCATTTCTTCCATAAAAGAATCTTTTACACATAGAAATCTCATTACAGTTGTCTAGACATTAAAATAATTGCAATTTTTTTCACCACCATCACGTACTAACCCTTATAACGAGTACACTTTATACGCTATACAACAAGTACAAGTATGTATATGTGTGTATATCAATCCTCTCTTATCCATCTCTTTAATGTTGGTGGTGGTAGTAGTAGTAGTAGTAGTAGTATTCAGACTCTCTATCTACAATATAAGAGATAAGGGATAAACTGATTGCCACCCATAAGCGTCACCACCATCTCAATCGATGTCACGTCGACGATATTTGTTGCCTAAACAGGGGGTCGTTCTGCTAACAACAAATTTATCACATCAACCCTGGAGTAAAAACGTGCTGCTGCCACCACCACCACCACCCCACAACAATAACAACTTCCTGTACGATCAATCACGGATAACTTTGATTTTATTAACATAGTTAACAAGACAAGATTACATACATCTACAATCTTGTTTATGATGTTTCTCCTGTTTACCATGCATGTATATCATGTGTTAAGAGAAGTCAAAAGACTTGTCAGAATTGGATTTAACAATAAAATGTTTTAACGCTAATCTCTTATTGTAGTAGTAGTGGTAGTGGTGGTAGTAGTAGTGCAGTATAGACTAGGTTTCAATTCTCTAAACCCAATTTCAGCTGACAGTTGACGACACTATATTCCCATTTAACAATTACATTTGAATCCACTTATTGTACAGCTGGCATAAGCATTCTTTTTGCTATTTTGTTTAATGAAATAAAAGTTCAACTATGAACATGTTCATTATTACATATCAAGTTACAGTTTGTACTAAATTCATTAACTTTATATAAAGTTTACGTGGTAATGTTCTAGAAAGGTATGAGAATATCGTTTCAGAAGTTTAGAAAACATCCCCTGGAAATTTGCTGAAGTTTCCCCCCAATACAATATTTAAGAAAATTGATAATTTGACAATAAAAGATGATGTATAAAAGGTCAACAAATACATACAATGATTGATTATAGTATAATAACATTTAAAATGTTATTCTATATATACAATATATAAAAACTTTGGAATATTCTATTATCTTGTATTATTCAATTATAAATAAGTTTTGTCACTAACTTAATATATTTTCAACATGGTTTTTCAGTTTGAACAGTATAAAGAATGGTCGTATATAGAAATATGTAGACGGAAATATGCTGTTCGAGTTTATAAATGATACAATCTAAATTGCACCGAATCCATCTCTGTTGGCGTTGATTGACGATTCAATAAGTTCGTATCCGAAACAGATTTTTTTTTTTTAAATGTTTGAATTCAAATGGCAGAATTTTTTCAAATTATTTCTTGTTAACGGAATAATTAATTCGTTTTAAATGCTTGTTTACTGGTCTTAAAACTAGAAAGTTTTCACGTTAATGGGTCAAGTCACGCTCAACTCTTGTAAAGACTCTGTAATGTATACATTACCCTACTGCTATATTATCACGTCTACCGCGTGTCCTGAAAGTAGTGAAACAGGAAATGTGTTGAAAAAAATACAATATTTCCTTTTATAATTCTGTACTGTATCATCCACATTATAACATACACGTCATTGTTTGCTTTATTATAGCAGAAATCAAAGATATATTTTGCTTGATTCATGTTTTGTTGTTTACAAGACATTCTCTATATATGTATGTAGTTTAAGGGTAACATTCTAAAATCCCGAAAATTGAATACAACACATTTCAGTTTCCCAGTGAAATATTCTATAATGAATCGTGAAGTTTCCTTGGTACAGTTGTTATGTCGTAGTTCAAAATCACAAGTAAAATACTTAATTTTAATTACAATTACAAAGTTTATCTGCAGTGACTGGAATTTCTAACAATAATATGATTGAGACGGCGAGAGAATGGAATTTCAACGGTCAGATGAACAAAATGTGGTTATTCTGACACGATTACCACAACATCAACATAATAACAAAGTTAGTGTGAAATGTATAAAGTTGAATAGAGATTTAGAATAATGAAATTATAAATAAATAATTTAATTAAACAATAATAATTAAAAAAAATATATAAATCTTTCTGTTGTATATTTAATCCTACCTATGTTAAATATATTAAGACATGTTCACCCACATAACAATACGTCACAGATAAACTTCCCAAACTTGACAGGATGAGAGATTATCCTGCATGATGCCGTCGTTCTTCTACGGTTAGTATAAGGATTATTTGAGCTTAATTACGTGGTGAGCTGGCAGTGTACACGAAAACGGTAAATCCTGAATGTCGACAGTTTCTCTACTTGAATACAAGACGCAATCCTTAACTGCCTACTACAACTATACTACCTTTGTCTACCTATCACAAGACACTGTCTACACTGTGAAACATGTAGAATTAACAATCTATCTATCTTCCGTCCAGTATTTACTATTAGACAACGCTCAACCTAACTTTTAAACAGATTTCATTGTGAAAAGTTGCAGTGTCTCGTCTGTTCTGTTTATTAGAAAAATAATTGTGAAATACTAATGGGAAAAACTTGTTTTCGGTTATATAGACCACAGCTGCTTTAAATATACAACCATTCTGACAACACCTTCAAAATTACATTCGCTACTAATCGTAATTAGGAAACTTAATGGTGTATTATATGTTAAGACATTCAACTGTCGTATTTGGTGGCACCACTACCACGATCTCCAGGTGAGGACCGACCTTTGCCATTAGGATACAGTATGGAAGATCAGTTTCCTCAACATCTGGATACGATGCCCTTAAATCTAAAACAGTTGTCATCTAATTATTAACACATTTCTACACTGGAAAACTTTGCAAATTTCGAAAATTACATATTATCAAGTATCAAAGTCAATAACGCCCTTATAGTAATCTTACATTGCTTTAATATTGCCTAGTTTAAGAAGAGTTAAGTTTAGATTAACTGTAGTAAAATAGAGACAAAGGGTAATAGCTTTACTTTTTTTCCTAACTACTTCTGGAAGAACTCTGAGAATAGCTATGTTTATCATGTTTTCTTCTGTAGAAGCAATCATTTTCGACATTTTAACGATTATATCCTTCAATTGTTAACTAGTGAAATACAAAACTTTATAAGCGATATAAATTGAAGCTATTCCCCACATAGATATCTAGATTTTATATCTAATAACATTTGTAATAGTCATTTTAGCAGCAAAGTTTTACAAACTTTTATTATCAAAATATAGATAATGTTAATTGTGTCGTAATTTTAATAAAAATTTATTGGAAATTCAACAAATAAAAGTAGATAATAATTATTCAAGGCCTATCTTCTTCACACTTTGTTGACAAACAATTTAGGGACGCTCTTATCTGCTCATCGCCAACATTAACACCTTTAAGTGATGTTTTTGATTACTTTAAAGCAGAGGTATATTATGAATCTAAGCATCCTTATTGATCGTCTTCATTTTAAAATCAAATCAAAGTCGAAAGTTTGGTTTTGGGAAGAAAAGACGAACTGGACCTAAGAAAAAAGCTTTTATAGTAATAGGAAAGTAAGGTTTTGCGGTGATGACTGAAGTGGTAATAAAAAATCAGAGGACGACTATTCTTTAACCCTCATTAATTGTAGGTCAAATCTATTGAGAATATGTTTCTAAATTTATTATCGATACAATCGAAACAGAATGAGAGAAAACAAAGTGAAATATAAATCTTTCTTTGACTGTTTTGTAGGTAAAAGATCAACAAGCTTTTAAATTATTTCAAAAACAGACAAAACGTTCTAATACAGAAGCCCTCACTCAGTTAAACAATTTACGTGATTCTGCTGGCGATTTTTAATTTAAAAAATCCAATAATATCCGGGTATTATAAATCTAATATGAAAGAAATTTCTACAACATAGGTACGTATACAAATAGACGTAATTAATCATTTTCTTATTTTTCCAAACAAGACGAAGACGAATTTTTACAACGTTAATATTATAAATGTCGCATAAAACCTCTTAAAAGTGTAATAAAGCATTCTCTTTAAATTTTACAAATCAGACATGAGGCAATCGCTTGAAATTTCCGGTAAAAATAGGTACCTACTGCTTATCTATGAATAACAGCTGGTTCTCTACCATGATATTTAATTTGATAGTAAAACAACATAGGTAGAAAAAAGAGAACAAATAAGTAATCGATTTTGTAGAAAATAACTATTTCAACAGTTGGTTGTTGCAAATTTAAATCGTTTTCTTTTCCACAGAATAAGAAAGTCAATTTACAAAAAACGAAGAGGAGAAAGAAGAAAAAACATGTATCACATTAGAAAAGAGGGTTTGACATTTTTCAAGTATACAATAGATGGGAAAAGTTTCCAAATATCCAACGCAATCAAAAGAAAGTTGTTGGTAAAGAAATCAAACAACAACAACAACAACAACACCAAATACTAATGTTAATTCAATGTCGGAAGTCTTGTATTTTTCATTTTGCGTATAATGGCCAAGTTGATGGTAAAATATCTTTGTTGGTAATTTGGAATTTGTTAAATTATACAGCACTGTGAAAATAAAAATAAGAATTTGGGATGATACACACACAGGACACTGTCATACAATGATTTCGTTCAACTGATGATGGAGCTTTTAAAAAACAAAGTTGACATCGAACTGAATTTTATTTCGTAAGCGAATATTTTAATTCTGGAAGTATGCGTTTTATTTTCATAGCTCCGACACCTTATGAAACGATAAATGCTAATGTAGCCAGTGACTATCGTCTACTATTACGGATTATCGCTTTGCTGTGCAGCAAGTTGGTTTTTCAACACATATTATGGAAAATTAGGTCGCTAAAGCTTCAGTTCGACTGTGTATCTAAATATTACTTTTCCAACTTGCAAATTATGTATAGGAGCACTTCTACTGTCTGACATTGTTCTTTAAATTTTCAAGATACACTTCTTGTTTTATTCACAAATGAAGGAAATATGAAGGACTAGCCACATTTAACTATAGTTTGTCTTTCGTTTGATGTCTGATTTTAAACCAATCGAAACAAGTTAATTATTTTGTTAACTAGAAAATAAAATGCAGATTGCTTTTGTAATAAACCATAGAGTATGTTCTGTTTATTATTTTAATTGATATGATGAAAGTTGATAAATTATGATGTTACTAGAATTCGTCAAATATTGAAATAGTTTCAACCATATTTATTATTAGCGACAAATCAAAAAGTTTCTTGCATTTCATCACTAGATTACAAAATGGAATGTGGAATTCTAAAAACAAAGGTAAATATTGCAGCTACATCAAATTCCTTAAATTAATATAATTTATAGAACAAAGCATCAACAAAACAACCATTTACAACAAAAAAAAAACAGAATTAGAACAAACAAAAACCGCACAAGAACAAAAATTGATAGCATTGTTATTCTGATGTCTATTTTAATCCACATTCTGTTTGTGAAATGATTTCAACTTTTTTTTGTTATCTTTTTAATTTCAGTAAAACAATTTTTAAAATTATTCTGTACTGTGAATGCACCATTTAAAATGAGTTGAACACTCGAAAATTTCACCCTTAAATTATAATAATATTCAACACAATGTATAGTATATCTGCTTTAATCCGGTCAACTTAACTTTAAATTAGGAAAAGCGACATGTATGAACACAAAAAACAAACAATACCTCTATTTCTTTGATTTTTCCACAGAAAGCATTTAAAGATTTATCTTTAACATGACTGAAACGGCTTATAATTTTTTTTGTAAATAACAAATTCTGTTAAAGTTAAACTGGTGAATTGATCTGTGAAAAAACGGGTGTTAAAGGCACAATATTGTCTAAAATAAGAAACAATAACTGTAACAATGACAGTCTCTTTAGACCCTCTCTACTTATTGTTTTTATAGTAAGAAAACGTCTGAAACTTATCCTTAGTATCAAACTTGAGAAACAATCTTTGATCACCTCTTCTAAACTCAGACTAAATCTCTATTATTCAGTTGAAATACAATTTTTTGTTATTTAACAAAAACTTTCTACTCTTACATTGTTCTATAGATATATTCGTTTTTTTTCCCCCGTACACTCCTACGTTTTATTTATTGGAAAAAATTTCTTAAATTTTTTGTCTCCAAACTGTAAGATCTCTAATAAATTTACCATTCTTTTGATTTTTAGCCTTTAATAATAGATTGTTATTAAGGGAGTTATTTATGAAAAATAAAGCTGCAAACAATAGTATTCTCCACGTGCTCATCATCATCACCATCATCACTAAATGTCAACAATACAAAATATTATGTCCTGTTTTCAGGTTAATATTAAAATTGGTTGTTTATTGTTGAAATTTAACATTGCGGTTAGGGCTAACATATGGTCTTTATTAAAATAGAATTGTGTGGATAGTTGTTTTCGACAAATCGTATGCGTAATTTACATTTTCCACACTGTTAAACATCATTTTACTATTGTTGTATTGTATATTTATCCAATTGTAATTACTTCTGACTAATAAATAACGTACAAAAGCAATAATAATAATGATAAACTTATTATTGAAATTGCATATTGGTTATGTGCAACCAATGCGTTCTTTACTTTATTAGTATCACATTGATGATCATTTATAGTGTAGATGGAATGATATTTATGCCATTTATCAATATGTTCATGTCATATAAGTGAACCGTGAGCATGTTGATGTATATCGGCTCTTATTAAGATCGGATTAGAATCGGTTATGTCAATATTAGTTTGTGGTTTTTATTTGAAAAGGCATGTTGTATTTACAATACCATCACTTGTTTTTCTATTCCAATGGTCATTGTTAACAAAATAAAACAACGTAAAATGTTGAAAATACAATTTTCTACATATGCGTATTTGATCAGTGACCGAATGAATATTAATTTTTACGTTGTACCAACAACACTAAATCATTGTGTATAGTTGTTATACAAAAATGAAGTATCAGCACTAAAGTTGAAACATATGCACGGTGTAAACGTGGCAAATTCCTTCAACAATAACCAATTATAAGAAACCTAACAACGTTAAATATAATTAATGAAACTCATACATTCTAAATTATTATTCGTTTCTTTGAGTAACACAATGAAAACCATCAATGTCTCGAACGATTGAAACGCAAAAGAAGAGAATTAGTGGAGAACAAGAAGATTTGAGGTGGTCGAAAGTCAAGAAAGTTAGAGAATAGGGAAAAGGTTTAAAGCTTCGAACAATACTCAAAAAGCTGACTAATTTCACTTTGTACAACGTTTTCTCGATTCAATTTAGCTAAAACTCGATATTTCACGTTCTCACTTTTTCGGATAATATACGAATGTGGGTGTGTGTGTGTCTGCTCTCTTTTGTTTCGTTCGTTTTAGTTAATTTTTTTGGTGGATCTTTTTTTTGTTTCAATTCGATTGAAATAGGTGAGAAAAATTGAATTTCAATTTCAATTAATTTCCCGTCTGTGTGCTGTATTTGATTTCAAAATTGCCACTCACTGGATGGATGGTGAAAGAGGTGCTCAATTGTAATAAAAAAAGTCTGTCGGAGTATCATTGAATTTGATATAATTTACGTTTAAAATTGAATTTGTTGAATAAATGTAATGTGAAATTTGTTATTTTATCTTATGAACAATACAATAATACAATTTTCATCGTCTCAATGGCTTGTTATTTTCCATACAAAAGGGTAATTTTTGTGAAGTTTATGAGGAGCGGAATCAAAATTTGTGGCTTCTGGAGCTGATTTAAATTTAATTAAATCAAGGATTCCCTTCAATTGCAAACCTAAATTTTAACGCATTCACCCAACAACTCTTCATCTCTATCTCTAACTTCGGATGAAATTCAAACCTTTAATCATTATCGATTTTTAGACTTGTGGCAACTCTTGAAAACAACTTCGATTAGAAAACTTTACAAAAAAGAAACACAGTTCTAACTTATAACAATATCTAGGGATCTAGATCTCAAGCTACATTATTATTTTTCAATAACTTTTCGATATAAGCAAAATTTCAATATAATTACACAATCACCAACCGTAATAAAGAATTAATAAAAATCAGCAGAAAATGTGTAATTTTCCCCACTAGAAATAGATAAAATTCTAATTAGAATTCAACCAATCTCCCTACTTATTTTGTTACACTTCACGTTAGAGCAATTAAACGTTTCATGTCATTTTTATCGGTTTCTACGTTTTCTTCTTAATTTTTTTTTTTTACTTGAAACAGTCGTCATCGTCGTTTTTATCGTTCAATTTTGAATTTTAAAGACGTAATAAAATGAGGGCAATTATTCTCATAGACGAATCAGAAAGAACTTTTATTACCTTCAACTTTTTTTCTTTTAATATAAAACAGTTGAATGAGTTTTGTGTAAGTTGTGCAATTTAATGCATAAGAGAGTAATGTGAAAATGGTTGATGTTTATATAGGTAAGAGCATTTATGCTTATGCTGTATTTTACACAATAAAATCATAGTTATTATAAGTTTTGATATATATTTTTGTAGGTTGTAAGAGTATGAAGATTTGGTAGTTTAGAGCTTAGAGATGAGGATTTGTATATAAACAATATGATTTGGATTTTGGCTAACATTGGCTACATAAATTACTGACAACAAATTGCAGCAAGTGTAATCGAGTATGTCAAACCATACTCGTATTTATGGTAATTTTTATGAATATTTCATGTATCCTCGGCGATTTGTAAATATATTGGATGAAAAATGCGAGTTTCGTGTTTCTATCATTCTTTTGACAAGCCTTCTCAAATATTAATAACTTCATTACCAACTAAAATACAATTAATTGACTATACATACTCTATATGTACGTTTATATAAAGAAATTGGATTGTTTAAAATGATCCACTCCTTCATTTAGAATGAGTTGATTATCGGAGAATACAAAAGCATGTTACCATTCACTATATTGTTTAGAACGCGGAAATTATGGAGTTTGTGATGGTGAGATAGGGGTGGTGAAATTGACTTTGACAAAACAATTATATTGAGAGTGCCAAAAATAGGATCAACTTTAGGTACGATTTAGAAAGGTCAGTCAATATTTAATCGAATTATAAGATATTCCTAATATAAATATACTCTGGAAGGTTTTTCGTGTCGTTTAATTATTTATTGAATGTAGGTTAACAGTGGAATATCTACAGGATAATAGGTGTTGTGTCTTTCCTTTTTCTTCCAACCAATATACCTGTCCTATAGTGAAATATAAGTCTTATTATGAGAAGAAATTCAGTCGTTTCGTTCTACGTCCTTCCGCACCATTGTGTCCCGCCTGTCTTCAGCCTGTTGAATTGTACGTTGAGTTTCTAGAAGAGTTTCCGTTCGCCTATTGCTGCTTACACATTCAGTACTTGTTCATGTAATATCACAAGCTCGACCCCTGACAATTTAATACACTTTATGTGCTAGTATTTCATTCGATATAGTCTTCTACATTTGAATCACACATGCACTATACGAGTATACCTATATATATATGTACGATATTATCATGATATGCTTTCTGTCTCTTCGTGAAACATTCCATAAAATAACAAGAACAAAAGGTTCTTTTTTTTGCCATAACACAAATACACGCACACACATACACACACGAATATAATTCTAATTAATGAACACTGTGGGTATAGTTGGAGTGTTTCAAGTGGGGCATTTTTCAAGATGTCGACTGTTGTGTTGGAATTTTTGCGATCGATAAATCAGTATATGTATTTGAACGGGCCATTGGCAACGATGTTTATTATTATTATTATTATTATTTTTTTAACACCATTATTTTTCATAAAGTGCATAGTAAAGGCCACAACCCTAATAAATTTGAAAATAGCCGATATGGTCGTTTAATATGAATAGATTCTACAAGAGAGAAAGACAGAGAGAGTTTTTCTATTAAAATTTCAATAATTCCGTTCTATCAAAATAGTAAACTTTATCCATTTATTACAACTATAATATTAGAGACTTTCAATAGATTATCTCAAGAATTGATTCCGATTCGAGGATTTATTAAATCCCATTGGAATTGTTTGTAGTAACTCCTGAACTTGTCGTTCTATAGTAGTCCTTTGTTTCGACCTAAAGGTAGATCTAATAAATCACCCTTTCAAGAATTTCTGAATGTTATATAAAGACCTATTCTTCTTATTCTTCTTCTTTTTCTAACTTAACTAATAAAACCAAAAGAAATTCTATATGTAAAAAAAAACAAAACACCGACAATCTATTTCAAGGATTGCAACTATCAGACTTCTCTCTTTCTAAGATTTCAATCTGTTAATTGCAAGTGTGGTGAAGGACATCAACAGGATAGTCACAAGACTAGTCGGGCAAAGCCCCTTGAGACCATCGGATAAGTTGAGAAATTAACTATTGAATTAACGGATTTACGAAAAGTTAACGACCTACATATAGTGAGATGTGGTATAATTCTTTTCTTTATTTCAAAAAAGAACATTTACAAGCTTTTAGATAATGAAGAAAGGTTATATTAGATGTTTCGATTGTATCCACTAATTGATTATCATTGGTATTAGTTATACCAATGCTATTTTAGCACAATATTAATTAGACTTATCGACGTAGAACTTGTGTAATTGGTAATAAGTGGGACACAATAGATTTGGTAACACCGCTTAAATGAAATAAATGATAGTTTGAGACGTAATATGAAAAGTATTTGTGTTTGTAGAACTTAAATAAGTTTAATGATATTGTAGACAACTTTCAGTATCTTCGTAATAATGAAATATAAACTAAAATTAGAAGGGTAATTTTAACATTTATTAATTACTAACAGGAGGCTTTTCAATGTTCATACGTCCATACGTTAATCAACTAGCTTTCCAATAACATTATAACATGCATAGAAATCTATACATTCGACAACAACCCACACAACGATCTATATTTATGTGTTTGAATAGAATGAATCAGAATGAATTACAAAATTACGTTTAATAAAAAAAGTGCGTAGGTTATTTAATTCAATGGATTTTGTTACATTTTCCCACTAAATTCTTTTCCAACGTACTGCCGCTTACCTTCCAGTTAGGTAAGCTAGGTTTATTAACATTGAAACAACAAAAAGAGAAACAATAACAAGCAATTTCTGTATATGGAAGTATCCTAAAAGTGCTATCTGGCCATGTGGGTACATTAAAGAGAATTCTAGTAGTATTTCGATGTTGTTAAATTGATATTGGTCGAATAAATCTATTGTATGAAATTTTTTGGGTCATTATAGTGTATACTGAACAGCTATTTAAAAGTACACCAGTGAGACAGAATGCATTTAAATCTCTATACAGGATCTACCTCAAAGTAAGGTTCGTTTCTACTAACAGTTAGAAATATCATCATTTCTATTACCAGACCATCGTTCCAGTAAATGATAAATTAATCAATGATGGCAATAAATTATCTGGTAGTGTAAAAAATACGTAGATAAATGATTGATTAGAAGTATCCGCCTCTTGATAGTCTAGTGGTAGATTTATTTTCACCTGGCGCCTCCACCATTTCGCACCAAAACTACAAAATTTAATTAACAATCTGTGAAATTAATTTAAAAAATAAGAACAACACTAACAATACTTCTCCTGTTGTATTAGAAAATCGCAAATTTATAACTAAACGACGTGATAATCCCAGTGTACTTAAAAGCCTAACGAAGCCACACTTTATTTAATAAAGCTAGAAAAGATAGGGCTTCACTCTATCGACAATAGTAATTTATTACAATTCAATCGATTGGCTATAGCACAATCAAGCGAAAAAGACAATGACCCCAACTATTATTATTATTATTATTATTATACAGAAATTATTTATTATCTACCAGAAACAGTAGAAGAAAACAGAATGTGGGAAAAGAGCAGCATCAAAAATGATTGGTTTGTATTATATGGAACAATAATAATTGAAATCTATGGAGAGAAAAAAAGAAAGACCAAAGATCTTTTATTGAACGATGCGATTGTAATTATTTTCTTCTTTATTGATTTCTTAATAATTATTATGGTGTTATAGTGAGGACTAACGTTTAAAATAATTGGTCCGTTCTTAGCCAAATTCTATCTTACTAACAGCATCCATTTTACGGTAATTCCATAGTTCTGCCACATTAAATTTTATGCCACAATATCAACCGCATAATAATGAATTTTCATAAAATTTATATTTATATATATAACTACGCCAGTACGGCAGTACGGCAGAAGTAGAACAATTGATCATTAGTAAAAACAAATCCTAATTACTATTAACGGAAATTATCTCTTATTTTTCTTTATAACTAGTTGTTGCATAATAAATGAAAACACATCTAGAAACTTTACTATAGAGATGGTCTAAGTTTAGAAGACAAGCTCCAAGTTTCTACTAGAACATTATTATTCGTTAGTGTCACATTGAAGATACGATGTGATAAAATCAACTTAATACTGTAATTTTAGATTGATGAATCATTTCAAATCTAAAATTCGTTTTTCTGGTGTCATGAGATCGATTGTCCTGTTTTACATCGATTCAAATGATTCTGAATAGCCACAAAACAAAACATATAACTATTTGTATGTATATGACGTGTGTATATTTGGATTTCATCAGACCAAACTGGTCCAATTTTGCGATATGAAATTCTATTTACCCATATATAAACTATATACATATATATATATGTATAGAGAGAGAGTGACTTGCCGTATATTACATCAAAAGATCTCCTTGGAAACAAAGTGCTTGTGCTAAATTGACTTGTCGATGGTTGAATTTGACAAGGTCTTATACAATAGTTGTCATTTTAAACAACCAAACTCATAGGAAATTTAATTTCAATCCAAAATAGAAAATATACAATTTCACCTATTATTACTTGTATTTAATCATAACAAATCGATATTTCCTATAGTTATTTAGTTTTATATTTTCACACATTGTAGTTGACTAAAATTCCAATTCTAGTTAAAACATTTAAAACCAGTCTATATGATTCTAGTTATGTGATTGTATGGTTTTATGGCAATATAATATATTTGTGTTGTCTGACCATATACACACATATACACATACACCCACACATTTACAATGTAATCGTGCATTGTTTTCATACATAAGTGGTTAACATCAACAACTGAAGCTTTCACTTCCTCTTCAACATCCATTGTTTGGGTATTAGACATTTAATTACAAACTCGCTTGATGGGACAGTAACAAAAGAAACATATTATTTTAAATACCTTGTTTGTTGTAACTGAAAACCGAGCGTTAACAATAAACGAAACACTTTTATAAAACTTCTCTTTATATTTTTAATGTTCACAATTCACACACATACCTATATAGATAATAATAACAATAATAATAATAATAATAACCATAAAAGAATAACGTCTAGACTTTCATAGATAAAAGTTATGTTACGTTTCAACCATTTGTAGCAAACTAACGTACATTCTCAAACACATCGACTTAACTGCCGATAGCCACATGTTTTCATCATGGAAATCATTAATCAGTCATAGTTGATTTGTTTTTATAAAATAATAATAATAATAATAATAATAATCGTAATAATAATGGAACATTTGTCAGAGATTTAATGAAATAAAAGAAATAAATTACATTGGCAAACAATAAAATATAGTTGAATGGACATGATCAGTATGTGTATAACAGTCGAACGATAATCGTATTTCCTAATTTTGGATGGTTTGGAACAAATTATAGTCGATGTGATCTAAACAATGTATTGCAGAAAGACAAAAATAAATAAATAAATCGTTTCAATCAAATTTATTATTAAATATTCATTAATTTATTCCCCATAATATTATTGATCAGTGTCTATAAACTATGTGATGGATATTGTTATTATGTCTATATTAATATTGAATAATTCTCTTTGTATAAATCCAAATTTGTTTGTATTTAACTAGTTATGTACATGTTGTTTCATAGTAAACCATAATAGAAACACAATCAGCTAAATTGGAAAAAACAGCAATGTGTTCTATTTAATATACCTGATGTTGTATAGTTATTTTTTTATTGCTATCTGAATAAGGTTTTGTTATGTCGTCAAACATTTTCAATGTTTATTTCATCAATTTTTTCTAATTATTGAGAGATGTTGCAGTTATACTGGAAATATGCAAAACTAATTTCATTGCTAGCACAACAGTTTGGAATATTGCAAAACGATATAATGATGTATGAGAAATATATGTCTGATAACTAAACAAGTTTAAAGTTCATTGAAAACAAAGGAAATGAAGAATACTTCACGAAATCAAGAGGAAAGCTCTACTCCATTTAAAAAAAGGCATCAGAAAGACATAGTGGAGCAGTAAATATCGATAATTCGTAGAAATATGATGAGAATTCCGAATAAGAGTGTCAATAGAATAAATGACGATCCAACTTTATATGTAAAATAAAAAGAGAGAAACATCGGCGTAATTTCAAATCTAAAGCTTGGATATTGCAATTCAACTATAAGAAAGACACGTATCAGATTCCACTATAACTTTTCTCCTTCTACACGTTTGTGGTCGTATTTTTATACCTTACAATAGTTACGCCACTGTAGTAAAGCAATAAAATTCAACCCATCTTGTGACTATGTAAATTCAAAATAATTTGTACATCCAATTTATGATTTATCAATGATCTATATGACAGAGGAACAGCTTGATTACAGTGTTCCAATATAAAAGTACTTGAACGTTCATCTATCATAAATAGATTAAAGCTATTGCTGTTTTATCTGCTGATCGATTACGTTATAACATTACTAACATTACTGATATTGCAATTTACTTTATAGCAATACAATCAAACAACATTATTTTTTTTTTATTTTCGTTTTCAAAAACATTGCTGTTCTACTCTAAAACGAATTCCAATTTTTTCGTAAACATTCAATGAATAATTAAAACCAACTATTTTGGTCGTTTTAAGTGTAGCCACTTGATTACTAAATATGAGAGTTGTATACAAAACGAAAATAATTTTTAATAAGAAAAAGCGTTTTTTAAATATCGATTTGACCCGTACAGTGAGTTGAAGCAAAACATTCACACATTTTCGATCGCATTTCGTCGAGATGTCTAGTAGTAGATTGCTGTGATACGTTGAATTTATCACATAGAAGGAAAAAAAAATTTTGGTTTGCTGTCGTTTCTAACATATACGCCTACATTTGTTTCCTTTAAAAGGTTCTCTGTTCGAGAGAATTCGATATAAAAATACCTATCGATTAAGTTGAACGATGTACCTACGAATTATATGTGACGGTAGAATGAAACAACAATAAGTAATCCATGTTTTATAAAACCAAATATGTAATTTTGGTAGTGACATTTGAACAGGTTGGTGTTGACAGTTTCGATCTATTTCTGGTCAAGTCTGTTGAAATATAAATATCGGCTTGACAATTCTGTTATGTTGACCAAAATGAGATTTGACTTGTATCTAGTTGAGGATTAATACAAAACCACAAAATCAATATCTTGTTTATTATGGGATTTTCTATAAATAATTCTATACGTCTAACGAATATAATTGGAAAATTGTTATGGATCGAAATCAAATCAAGAATTCGCTTCATTATTATGATGTACCTACCTACTTTCATAAAATACCAAGCAAACAATTACTATTATCTATCTGTCAAGCCACTGATTAATAAATAGAATGATGAATTGTTGAGTTATTGTTGAAGCATTATTCACATGTTTTAATAATAATAATAATAACAAGAATAATCTGTTATTCTCATATAAACTTGTTAATTATCCACCATTAAAAGAATCAGTACTTCTATTCATCATTTCTACGTCATTGGAAACTGGATGAATAGTGTCACATTTCTGTACATTTTGGAACCTTTGTGTCACTTTATTTTTTCGTAATTACACACGTGAATTATTTATTATATAATTAAATATTATCAGTTCTATTGATAAAAAGAACAATCAACAGTTGTTTTAAATATTTCAACATATCTATAGAGTCATATATCAATGTAGATTTCTAAATTGATAACGATTGAATATATGCTTTATATAGCGACATTATTAATAAGCACTGTATCCGTAAACAGTTTAATCAAAGCCCTATATGGTGGAATTTTGAACATCATCAAACCAAACTTTAACAGCTGTTGACCAAAAATGCACTACTGATAGTGTCAGGAGACTTGATTAACAAAACTAGTATCGATCCACAATTACTCTTTATCTAACTGATGAATGTTTATAATTCTGATGAACTTTTACTTTTAATAAATAAAAAAAAGACAATACACGATTCACTTGTTGTAAATTGACGCCATATGTGAACCTTCACAAGATAGAATCGGCTTAATATTGATCCAGTTGGTGTAAAATAAATCGTAACAATATAGGAAATTGAAGAATAAAAATCAGTCAAGCTGATAGAAAAAATGAAGTGTTTGATTATGCCAATAAATTGGAAAAAATAACAAAATATGTAGACATCTCATATTAACAGATGACTGGAAATGATTATTATTACTATTATTTACTATGGTTGACCTCTTTAATGATCGATTTTTTTTTGTTCTAAAATAACAGAACCCTAAAATCTTGAATGTGCGTGATTTGAAACGTCGTTTACAATATCTTTTTTGTTATTTTTAAAATAGCTATAGTCCCTACCATCGATGAGTTGATCTTACGGTATCACATTTTCTTCATATTTCGCCACTACACACGTAAAATATCAGTGGACCACTAAAAATCTGGAAAATACTTTCCACATCATGTGAAATATGTCAAATTCATCGTATTATATGAATCAGTGTTAGATGGAACACTATCCAATTTGACATACTATTTTTAAGAGACAATTTTAAGATCTACCAAGAAAAGTGCCTTACAGTGGCAACGTGTTTTGTACAAAGAATTCTATACAGAAACCGGATCATTATTGGAACGTGTCCAATATCAGAGATTTCAATGTATTGAAAGCCGTGGCAATTTTTACATGTTTCTCATTTTTATCCTTCCTACCACTTTTGTATCATCATTTATTTCAGTGAGATTTACATGATTTACTGAGAAAACAATGTAGAAATTGTAACTAATTTGAGTCTAATTTAAGTATTTGAGACTTTAGCGTTTGTTAAGTCATTTTTCAGAAATGCGTAAGCTCATTATAAAATATTCGGAATGTTCAATTTTGTACTTGTAATAGCCTAAGGTAGCAGCCTACTCCTTACTTAATTAATAAATAAACAAACAAGATCTTGTTAGTGATTTACCTGATCTTCAACAACGTTTGTAAATATTTAAATGCTCAATTTAATACTAAAAATTTAGAGTAATTCTTCCGTACAAATTCTGGCGCATCCACCAAAAATTACAACAGTTTTTTTTTGTGTGTGTGGTTTGCCAACTACGAGAAAAATAACTTTAATAATAGAAATGGTTAAATAGAAATCTCGACTACCATTTCAATCAACGTTCCACTTGAAAGCTTCAATTTTTATGAAATTCCATAAAATGAGACGACTGAGTCTCTCATATATCCTAGAGAAATCTCAGTGAAATCGACATAAACCGCACACGTCTCAACTCTATTAACAATAACAAGACGAAATTCCATAACTACAACTGCTTTTAGATAAGAAACTGACATTTTATCTATTTGAATTTTCTATTCACGGAAAATTATAATCGAAATATGAATAATTTGAAAGAATTTTTTAAAGGAATGCAGATGAATCAGCAGTCGACATATAATAATCGATACGTTATATTAGTAAAACATATACACCTTAGATAGAGGGGTTGGTGGCACATTCAACTCTACTCTCTAAACTACCATCCACCGCTACCACCATCATTACCGTCACTGCCAGACAGGTTAACCTGATTATGTTAATTGGATTTGCTTTCCATTAACCGTTTCTGGCGTTGTCGATGGTTTTCAACGTTGTTTTCATGAAAAACATGCCAGTTTTTTTTTTTAATAAAAAAAAGCACACATACAGATGTAGTTAAAGTATTTGGGAAGTAATGTACATACATATATATGTATATAGATAGACTTACACGAATAAAAAAAGTTTGACGTTGTTGTAAATCTATAAAGGGATTGTCTTTGAAACTTTATTGTTGGAGAGTTTTTGAAGCGAATCTGGCCCAAAAAAAAAAACGAAGAAGAGAAGGGAAATTCTTTGAAACTTTTTCCATGTTAAATTGCCAACTTTTTTCCCGTTAATTTTCTAATTAACATAAAATAATTTACGTTCTTTTTCTGTCCATTATATCAGTCGGTATTATAGATTTTATTTAAATTTATGTCGATTTATACATATATTCCCAACTTTTTTTTTTTAGTTTCAATATTCCTGAAATCAGAAATTTGGAATTGTTCCAACGATTCGAAAAATCATAAAATAAATAATAATTCAAATCTTGTCTAAATCAACTCGATAATAATATGTAATTTTTGTTTTTGTTGTTTTTTTTCGACTTCTCTTATTAGAATTTTCCTATTCAGACACAAAGGACTATCGTTTAATGAATAGTTTATAAGTTACACGCATTAATTTAAATCTAAAGTCACGTAAATGCTAGTTATATTATATTGTAATAATACAAACGATATTAATATTAAACAGTGAATGATTTTGATATAATTTAAATACGTGATATGTGTGGAAACATGTAATTTATAAGAGAGATAATTGTAGACTTGACATTAACAACATTTTCACATTATTATGATTAAACTAATCTGATATTTAATAAAATCTCTAATACGGTTTATTATTCAAATAGCTTTTCACAAAGACTTGATTATTATCTATTTATTAGATTTTATAAAACAATCTAAAGATCACTCAACAGATTCTATCAAATTCCAACAAACGGATGATTTCAAAGAAAACGTTTTATATTGGAAATTTTACACGCAAACAAATCTATTTTTTTTTAATATCAACCTACTATAACAATAATATTTAATAGGATTTTATTGGAAATAATAATTGAACATGGTTTTAAGAACACCTGTTTCCAAATCAACTTTATATAAATTTCAAATATGTGAGAATAAAATTTGATTTTCTATTCCAACAAAATAATATAAACTACAACAATTCTAGTTACGTTTACAATTCCAATTATTACAATAGTGAAACATACTACTAACGAGTAGGTAGCCGTAAAGCAGGCTATTAGGTTCGTTAGCCATATGTTTTGTTTCTAGTAATCCAGAGACGACCAATTTAGGGTTAATCCTTCAATGGTATTAATATAGATGATTATACTAACAACTATACAGAGGATACAATCAGCAGTTTTAACTAAATCGATATATAAACATTTATGTAGATACAACGTGTTATACAAATCGCACAATAAAGATGTACAACCTTCTTTTTTCTTTTTTTGTTAGAATTAACGCTCATTTATAAAATTTCAAATAAATTGTTTCTATAGTTCAGATTCAAAAGATTAACGGAAATCAAGTAGGTATTAAGTCGTACTAAAGTTTTTGAGTAGATTAAGCGTCTTAAACATAGACAAACAGGAGTCGAAAGTTGATCAACGCTCAGGAAGACCATCAACATGAACCCATGCTCATAGAACGGTCCACGAGATTTTGACTGGTCGCTTAGAACTTTCCAAGTTTTCAGCACATGGATTCGTAGGGTTGCAATTGTCATTTTACTTTCGAACAAGATTAACACAAATCTAAAAAAAAAATTAATTGTATCGTATGTGAGGATGAGTGATGGATTCATCAATTCGATCCCGTGTACAAAAACCAGATGAGATTCAAATCAGAATGGTAAGTTATGGCCACAGAAGTAGTCATCATTAGTATACTTTTTACTAGGATGTTGAGAAATTATAAAAAACGTGCAAAGGCTGGGAAAATTTATTCTATTTGGTCTTCATTCGACGTTGTTTTGAGATGGTTTACATCGGAGCACTTTTCCACCATATGGAGAGGTATTTCTATGTGGAAACACCAAGTTTGATAAACTTTTATCGTGTGTTTTATTTGAACAATACCGTTACAAAAAGAGTTTAGTTTTCGGGTAGTGTAATTGAGATTAATATATTAAAATTAACAAAAGTCGCCAAAGTTTATCCTAAATTATTAGTAATTTAATTGTGGATTACAGAATATGTAGTTAGTTTAGTAAATATTCAGACAGTAAATGGCAGTCATACAATGAAAATCTAGACATTTATTTCTGATTAACTTTAGAAAGTTTGCAACTACTAGTTAATGATTCAAACCGACAATTTCCTCATTAATAATCGTCAAATATTAGAGCTTTCTAATGTTTTTCGGTAATATTATAATACTGAAACTGATACGGAGAGGGAAAATAAAGAAAAACTTTCCAGAGTTTGTATTTTATTGAATTATAATCGTGAAAATAGACTTTTTAAGAAAAAATAAAAAATTGTAAATCTTACAATATGACAAAGTTTTCATGGAAAATTTAAAACTACTCATAACTTTTTCGATGTTGGAAAACGTACCTATATAAGAAATTTACACCAAGGAAACTTTTCAAATTTATTTTAAACATCATTAGATGATCAACAATAAGCTGAAATTATTTCAAGAAAATAATATCAGAAACTTTGATCCCAGTCATCTATCCTAGAAATAATAATTTATGTAATATTTACACACATACACACACTCACACAGTATAAAGGGATAAACGTAAAATTGATTGAATGGTTTCATTTAGTAAAATGGATGATATTAGATAGGACAAACGTGCTATTCTATCTAACTAGTGACTATGACTTGCTAATGAAGCCATTTGCAATGTTTAGCGGAATTAATGGTCTAAAATGTAATAATAATGGAATAGTAACACTTCACTTTACTGTAGGCTACTTTATGTTATTGTGGTATACACAAAACGTCGTAATTTCGTCTTTAACTCAATTACTAGGAATAGTACTACTCTCTACGCTGCCATCATCAATAAATGTCATCAACTCAGACTATTGGTGGTACACGTTATTTTAACAAGACTCTTTTCTACGTAGGCAACGATTTAAAGAGCTAACGAGTGCATATTACATACTAATCGCTAATTGATTATGATATGAAATACTGAAATACAAACGATACAATAGTATAAAATATAATACGACTTATTTTACCAAAATCATCAATTCAATTTGGATATTGAAATTCCCTCCGGGTATCATCAACTAGATGTTTCGATTAAAATTTCCACATACAATATTTTGTATACAACACTGAAACTTTATTGTAGGTACAGGTAGTTATACATAGAATTTTTAGTTCAAAATCAAATAAAACCAGTTATAATAATAGCAGACTTTCAATATCATCACCGCATGTATGTATGAAGTGTAAATTTAATTTCGTCACGTTAGTAACCCGATTAAATTCAAACAACTTACGATTCTTATTACATTTTTTTGAATTATTCCTTTTAGATTTACATTTCTATAGAATTGGTAACTAATTTGCGTTCTTAACGACATTTAAAAAAAAATAAATAAAAGAAAATTTTTCATGTTCTGCAGTATGAAATCATCAAACTTCCAGCACTATTGATCAAGGCAATTAAATTAAAAATTTCTATAATATTATGAATTGAGTTTTTTACACGCAAACAATTCACTATGATCTTTGTCACTGATGTTAAAAATCAACCATGGTGTGTTTGCTGCATTGCGTTACTTGTTGTAAATATGAATTATTTTATCAGAATAACAACTTCAAAAACACATAAATCATGAAACCAATTAAATTATAAATAGATTTTATTCTTATTATCCACAAGATTTTTAGATTATTATATAAAATGAAAGAATTCGTCTCCAAATAGCCATTCATTGTTCCAAGAAGTAGCTCTAAGCACCCTCAACTTACTACACTCCTCATCTTCAAAAACTGTTGTTACTCGTATATTCGGAGACCTTTGAACCGAGTCAATGTGTGGCGCGGGGCGCGACCGTATCCCACTTTGTTTGCAACAAATAAAAAATTAATGTAAATAGTCAAAGTCGCTGTTACTGTAACCTTATCAAAGCGTTCATTCGTTTGTTCGTAATGTGAACACGTTTGTGGTGCTCCCGAATATCACATAAAATCAATCCACTGTTCCTCTTGCTAACCTCTTCATGTTAAATCGCGTGCCTCGCTATTATTATCGAAGTGATACGAGAGTCATGAAAATCTATACAAAGTCTTCCGTTATGTATCAAAATTAAATTTATTCGCATCAATGGAAACCACCTTAATTACCATCCCCCTTTCTATATTATTAACAAATAATGTTCAATTTAAAGTATTTGTTTTAATAAACTGCAACTCCTTGTTCGGCAGTAATTGACATACCTACCCACTACCTACCTAACTACTATACAACATAAAACAATTTAGAAAACGTTAACAGTACAACCCAACCCCTAACATATATATGTTGTTTTTTGTATGTATATTCGTGTTTGCGTGTTTGTATATTGTTAGAAAAGAGGCGATATTGGTGACGTCATTGACGTTACCACTGTAGTCTTGATAGGACATCGCGTGCCCCAGACATAACCACATTACTAACATTACAACACGATTTCAAGAGTCCTTATTCTATGTAGGAGTTCTCCTATTACAGATTGCTATTAGGGAATTATTATCAACATGGAGGAAAAAAATCTAAAACTTGAAAACGTTTTAAAGCAACAATATGTAGAGGAAGAAAAACCGATCATAAATCTAGTGTTATAAACAAGTAAATGATAAATTATTGTTCAATTATTACTGAAGAACTGAAAGTGGGAAATAAGAAAAATAATAATAATCGCTCCTAAATATACCATAAACAGGAAATTTAATTACTTGCAGTTATTAAATTTTTAGATAATAGTCGTCCTTTTTTTGCGCTTCCTTCCGTTTACTAAAAAGCTGTACTCATTGACAATAGAAGAGCTTTCAATAGATAGAGCTAACTTCTTAATTTCTCTTAATAATAGCCAGCAGTGGAAGTAGACTTGCTTCACTCTTTTTCTTTCATTTATATTTTTTTCTCTTGTACAGCATTATCTGTTTTACTTTAATAAAAATTTCGTTAGACTTATTGTTAGTTTCTATTTTCATTGAAGAAGAATATGTTGAAATACAGATGAATATGCATTGTTTCAATAGTGGTTAAGATCTTTACAAAGATTTTTACATAATTTTAAGTTTATTATATCGCATATTATAATAGACATAAATTTTATGTTGGAGTTATGGGGAAATTTCAAAATGGATAATAGCCGAGCACACACAGCAAGCACATCGACTATAAATGTAAACTAGAAATAATATTTCTATATAAAATTTACTACCACTGAAAGTATCTATTGTAATTCAAATAACAAGTTATGAAATACGTACGGGTCACACATATCCGTTTAATAAAACTATAAAACTAGAGATATATTATAAAGATTTGTATGAGTTATAAAAGATTAATGACGAACTTGCGCGAATTTATATGATGTTATAATTAGAATTTCAACTAAAATATACCTGATATGAGACAACAAACGTATTGATGTCATGGATAACATAATTCCACGTTCATATAACAAAGAATGAATTCTCAAAGGATTCTATCTGGTTTGAAACACTTTTATTTGAATCCCTTGAGTAATTAATACCATTGACACGCGTTTTACTGTTGCTGTTTTTATGCTTTTTGGTGAATTAATAAAGCAGAATTGATGATAGTGTAATTGATGCCAGTTTTTTTTTTCGTTATATACACAATGTTCGATTTCATTTGTTACCGTCTTCTGTGTATTTAATTAATTGATCAAAACAACAAACGGATCAGAAATAAAAAATTGTGTCATTGTCGGATGCGTTGTGGCTCAATATTATTTAAAATAATTGGAACAAAGATCGGATGATATTTGTAATCTAGTCTATAAAAACATACTGTAGATGGGCATAGATGATATTGTAAAATCGAATAGTCCTATTTGTGTTGAAGACATCAATTGTAAAATCAGATTTTTGTCGAAGAAAAATTAACATTTGTTAGAAAACTACCAGTTGTATTTAAAATTTTACTACCATATAGTTAGATCCATGTATGAATTCTCATTTCTTTCATTTCAATAGCCTCTTATATTCTGAGTTTTTACAGTTGAGAAAACTGAAGTGGCAGTTGTAATGGCAAATTTCAGTAAACTTCAATCATACTTGTTTGTTTTTTGTTTTTGTTTTTTTTTTTTATGAAATAGTAAGAATGGAATAATGTAATCACTTTTCATTAGTTTCTACTTTATTGTTATAGTAACGATGAAATTAATGACATATTTTTTTTTATTGAATTGAGAAGAAAGGAATAAGAATAACAATAACAATAAAAGAAAATAACTTCATTAGTTACTGTCAACAAGTAACAATCAGATTAAGAAGTAAATGAGTACATTAAATTGCCAATGTTGAAATTTGAGTCTTTTTTATAACTGGATTAGTTGACTAAATAGAATGTTCAAGTCATAAACTTTGAATAAGGTTACATTGTTGGTTAGAAAATCAATGGGGTTGATCCTATACGATTATAGAGAATAGTTTAGGTGGAAAATGGAAAGAACCTATAATCTATGTATAGTAAAGAAGAATATAAGAAAATTGCTGAATTTGCATAGAAAAAAAAAACAACCCACAATCATTTGTTTAACGTTGCACCACATGTGCTCAATAATCCCCGATTAGCGTTGACATTAAATTTAGAATTATCGCTTAGAATGGGGAAAGTCGCTCTCTCTGTTAATAATAGATTTTTATCCACCTTGTCCACCTGCTCTGAAATTCCATTCAAATCTTCAGTATTAAAGGATTAATTTCGAAAATTTGCACCTACAGTTTAATGATATTGATGAAAATTGATCGATAAGCAGACTGGACGACAATAAATTGTTAAAATATCCTGATATTAGCACTATTACCGCTCACGTATAACCGCCAATCCGGATATTCCTTTTGGGTGTATATATATTGGCACCCTTTGGCGGTTAGGAACTCTCTTCCCGACAAATGGCTGTGCCGACATCAAAGAGGTTGCGGTCGTCGACCACACTTCCTCTAAGGACGATCCCATCATCAATGCTTCCTATAATAGATTCAACACACTTTCGTTTATTTTTTTGTCAGCAGGGAGTTTTTTTACGAAAAAGAAAGCTTTAAATGTATTTGTAAATGTAAGTGGAAAATCTCAAATTGAAATTTTATAAATTTTTTGTCAACACATATACATGGGATATTCACACACGTATATACGTGTGCTGATATATTTCCCCGTTATATCTACAATGTTCCAAGAATAAATTGAAAGTAAACTGTCTGTACGAGTAGCAGTAAAGCCGTTTTCAACGATGGGAACGGTTTTTACATACAATTGGGTGAATTGTAATACCAAATGTGTTTGTATTGAATTTATTTCGGTGTGTAAATAACGCTACCAAGTTGTTATTTTCAATTTCAAACAGAGTGACATTTTAGTCTTGTTTTGACACCATGACTATCCATCAACACATAAACACAATGAATTTGAATTCTTAATTAATCATGACCTTAGAAAGTTTGATGCTATTAAACTATATACATACAGTAGGTAGGTATACAAAGTTTATAAAGAATAGATACGATACTTTTTAACTGTATGTACAGTATGATTTAGCCTTTGAGAATTAGGGAGAGGGTGTATTTTTAATTGTCGACTAGTTGGTTGGATATTCCCCAACAGGCTACTTAAATCTGCCAACTCTATAAAGTATAAATTAAGTTTCAATTCGTACACCAACCAAATAAATAACTAAAGCAATCGTAATCATGAAATACAACCATTCTTTGAGGTATATAAAAGCAAAGTTTATAAATTATCGTTTATTACAAGATGAGAATAACGGTTAGTTGTATACAATAAAATGAAAACTCACCAACAACTTTAGAACAAATCTTAACGATGTAGTATAACCCCAAGAATAAGAAGAAACAAAGCAATCAAAAGAGAAAGTTGATGTTGAGGGTAACCGCGTCCTTAATGGCACCCCCGGTTAAAAGAACGATACTGCCCTCACAGGAGTTACTTTTGGTCGAACAACGGGTAAATGGTTAAAGGCAACCGGACGAGACTTGCAACAACTTTATTGCCTATTTTACTGCTAGTGACTCTCGGGTACACATCACTCTATCTCACTTTATATTTATTTAACATTTGTCTTTGTATATCCGATCGAAAACCTACCAGTTTTATATGACACATTCAACAATAAAATATCGATAAATGTTTGATATGTGCGGGTACATATATGATAACAGTATGTTTGACATATAGTTAACACTCTTACGTCTTCTCTACAACTTCTAGACTTGATGCACTGACATACAACAAAGTTACAAACAATTTTCCAGAACATAACTAGATTACTTTAACAGCTTTCACGTAAAGATGCAATATCATCTAACTACAATTTTCCGAAAGTGTGTAATTTTCACTTAACTACTAAGATATAATAAGTTGAGAATTTTCCTGACACAGACAAGTCTAGCGTGCTAGTGACATTAACATAATTTTATAAGACATAATCTTTGTAACGGTAGAAGGACCTCATGCAGTATTCAACGGAGAACCACTAATGTTTGTGGCGAACCGAGGATGGGCATGGATGACAACAGTACTACACATCGCTACCACGCTACCCTTTGCACAGCATACATAAAACATCACCACCACCACCACCACCACCACCATCACAACAGTATCCTAAGACAAAATTGAATAGACACTAAAAATATTATACCATCTTGAAGAAACTTTATACACAATATTTGAAAAATATAAAATTATGGATTTGGTGAGTTAGAAGGGTGGATCTCCATCTGTTTCAAATTCCCAGATTCACACTGTTCCCTAGGTAGCTATTTAGGCATCTGTGAATACGCCTTACCGTAAATTTGAATATTTTCAATGTTGACCAAACACCAATTGTTAAGAAATGCGAACGAATTGACAATAAAATTGGTATTTTATTTAGGAAATAGCGCATTTTCATACCAACAATAACAGTGAACAAGACAACAATTTCAATTAAATGTTCTGAAATAAATGGAATTGTTACAAAGGTCTCCTCAAGTCAAAGTATGCTTAAACGACAATTTGTTTGTTGTTCCTTTTAAAACAGAAAAACAACGTCTTTTTAAAAGGAGTTTGATTCGCGTTGTTTTGTGTATCCCAAGAATATAGTTACTTTATCAAAAATTCTTTAATATAAAGCTGTCAGGTTTTTGTAAATAATGAATTTGTTCAAATATAATTAAAGAAAAAATGCTGTACAGCTCTATAGAGGTAGATATAATAAATTCAAAAGTAAACTCTGTTATTTGCTATCTTGGTTCATAGAGCACAGAAATTTAACATAACATCATAATTATTGATTTTCTTTCATTCCTCTTTGTCTGACAATAATTTAACATTGTTATAAGTTATAACATATTTAGAAATTGTATAAAAGCTTGTATATGAAACATTACTACAAAATACAGCCATTAATAAACATGTTGTTTCTATAATGATACAATTCTTGTGCGATCTGTTATGCTTTCAAGTAGTTACTAACAAATACAATACCTAGGTATAGGTATAGAGATGCATTGACGAGATTAGTTGCTAGAAAGATGTTTTATTACTAGCAAACAATTACAAATAGAAACTAGTTTTCTAAAATATATCTGTTACTTGTTGTTGTTGTTGAAAAACCTTTTTATATCACTCACTACAAAATCGAAGTAAATAGAGATTAATCATCAGAATCATTCAACACAAAATCAAAATTTATTAATGTGAAATGTATTTTACAAGAAATATCACTAGAAAAAAACTTGACAATATGCTTTATCTAGAAATCTCTTTAAACACTAGAGTGTAGTTGAAATTGAAGTGCATTTTTGTTTGTTTCAAAAGTAATGGTGCCCAGTCTGTGAAATCCTCTGGGTTTTGAATTGGAGCACCTGATCGTTTAATTTTACTCACCACTACAAGTGTATGTACACACACACACACACATACACATATAGGCCACATATGTAAGTGTACTTACAAACGGAAGGCGAGGAACGAAAGTGGCGTCAGTTGGAATAGACGGAGAAGTGACGGATGTGCAGCTGTAGAAGTTGGAAAATAAATCGCAGTGTAAATAAAGGCAACCCATAGCAAGAGCATATACGTATACCTACACAGTCAACTGCAAAAGCGGGCGTTTCCTGAGTGACTCTAACCTAAAGTAACACAGTCCAACTAGATTGGCAATCAAGGGACGCTTTCAACAAACTTCTTTTCTATTCTCCTATAGTCCACTTTGTACACATTTACACACACTCAATACTATGTTATTGTATTATGGACGTATTGAAAACGTGGAAATCGAAGTGTTCTTTTTATTATTTGTTGGACAAAACGAGGAATGACATATAAATTTCGTTGTGACAACACAAACAAACAATTTGTTAGGATGGCAGGTGTAAAGCGACCAATTGCCTATTTACAACCATCGCCCCAAAAAAAGCTAGTGTCTTTCAATTAATAGAATTTGTTTTTTTGAAAAAAATAAATAATAAAAAAAATGATACTTGTACCATACACAACTACTTCATTCCATTCTCTTCACAATAAAATAGCAATTTATGAAAATTTGCCCATTTGAGAATTCATTCAAATAATTTTCTCGCATTTTAACTGCATTTTATTCAAATACAAGAATTGCCAAGTGGAAACAACTTGACTTGAAAGAATAATAGGGCAATTTATTTATTTTTTGAAATTTAAATAAAATGCAAAAATTCCGTTTGAATTTATAATCTTTTTCACCTGGTTGCTGCCGGAACAATTCTAGCTTGATCCGGGGCTAATGTTGCTTTACATTTCGTGGTGAAAGTTGTGTTCGGTTTAGGATCTCGTCTGTAATTAATTGCTTGATGAGAATTTTAATTTCGTCCCCATTTATATATATGTAT